>OZ012738.1:13623840-13673415 GCA_963859935.3 Lathyrus sativus | reverse complement strand
TAAAAAAAAAATTACTTAACAAAAATATGTAATATTATAAAAACTAATTTTAAAAAAATTGAAACCAACAATCACATATACAT
This sequence comes from Lathyrus sativus, assembly GCA_963859935.3. Taxonomy (NCBI): domain Eukaryota; kingdom Viridiplantae; phylum Streptophyta; class Magnoliopsida; order Fabales; family Fabaceae; genus Lathyrus; species Lathyrus sativus. Next base: position 13,673,332 of record OZ012738.1, on the reverse strand, counting down.
ATATTTTAAATTCAAAATCGACTTAATTTTAAATTGTCCCCCAAACCTAAATAATAATCACAGAAATAAAGTGTGGTTGATTGGTTTGAAAAATGGGAAGCAAAATAAATGGTTGTGAGGTATCGTGACGGTGTGTTTTAAATCTCAAACTTAAAACCACCATGGCATTTATAGCAAAGTTTCAAAAACATTGAATGGGGCCACACAGACAGACATTGAAGAAGAAGAAAAAGACAACATTATGGAGCAATTTGCGATCATGGGATTGTTGTCTATTTACATTTTCTGCACAGACTCACACACACACACACTTCAAATACCCATGCCCACTTAAACACCATATACATCACATTTAATGCTCTTTTATTTATTTTTTTACTTTTTCAAATCCGTGAACATTTTTTGAAACTAGTACTAATACTAAGTTTAAACATTCAAACAATCATAAGCTGAATCATGAAGAACAAAGTTTGAAAAGGAAGCCATAATAATGTTTGGTTGCATAGTATCTTTCACTTTAGACAATAATTTGATTTCTACTCTTGTAGTATTTTTTTATGTTGATGTCACCTAGATTTTCCTCCCACTTGTTTTGGTCTTAATTGGCACATAACTTTAGGAAGCTTCAAACTTTAGCACCTTCGAATCACCCAAAACAAAACCCTTTATTTTGAAATTTGAATCATGCATTATTGTAGTAAGATAAAAACAAATTATAAGAAGATGATGTAGGTCCCTGAGTCTACATATATATTGTTATTTTCACATTGCTCTAAATATCTATTGCTTCATTTGTCAGTGACCTTAAGTCAGTGAGTTTGTCATAAACAATCCTAACCAGTACGACACTGCATTGTATTAATGATATATAAGTCATGCCAACTTCACTGCAGTACAGACCACAGAGCAACAACCTCTATGCATTTATTTATTTATTACCATGCAACAACATTTTAAATTTTCCAAGTTTACTATATCATACATATTACATAGTACTATACTATTACCTACATATTTAAGATGATATAGGAGTATGTATTCAAATAATATGATATGATGGAGTTAATGAACAAATATATGTAATTCACTTTCTTGGTGCTTTTTATTTATCATGTTCTTTTTTTAATGACCAAATGTATGTAATTCACTTGAAAATTCTATTAGATGAGATTAATGACCAAATATATGTAATGATTTATTTATATTATAAAACAACTTATATTGTGGTACAAAATAGTTTTCCAAAACATCTTATAATAAAAAATGGAGGTAATAATTGATTGTCGATTTACAATGAGGTGAAACAAATAGTAAAAATATATATAAATATGTAATTAGTCCATACAATTATACCACATATTTATTAGTCCTTGTAAATTTTGTTTTGTTTGGCTCATTGCAAATATATATATATATATATTTTTATTTATTTATTTATTTTAAATTTTTGCAAAATTAATTTATGTTATGACTTGATCTTGTAATTTATAAAATATTTGATTTTAGTTCCACCAATATTAATGACATAAAGACTAAAATCAAATACTTCACTTGTAGATATTTAATTTATTCCAATATAAACTAATTTTGCAGGGATTAAAACAAAAGAAGAATAAAAAATAATACAAAAAGTATTTGTAAGGACAAAATCAAACAAAAATTTACATGAAATAAAATAAAATAGTGGTATAATTGCAAGGCTAATTGCATATTTAAAACTAAAAAATATAATTTTGAAAGACGCGCGAAACATTTTTATACTAAACACTGTCGCCATTAATAATTTCAAATAAAGAAATATTATATGTTCTTACCATTAAATACACATAAATTTTTTTAAAAAGATTAATTATTTTTATTTTTAATGTATTAAATATATATATTTAAAAAAAACATGTATTTTTATTCTCTTAAAAAAAATTCAATTTACCTTTTTTATCTCTTAAACAGTATCTCAAGAGTACTGGTTAATATTTTTCTTTAAAATAAGGAATCATTTATTTGTGGGAGTTGTAAGTTCAAACACCAAAGTTCTGAAAAAATATTGTTTTGGCCTGGGTCCCGGCCTCAACTCGAGGCCCAGTCCAATGATACACAATAAAGGCCCATATGGTTTGGGTAGGACGACCGGGCACATGACCCCTCGACGGGCAGGGCACACTCTCGCCGAGGAGAACAGCGCGCCTCAGTACGCCCCCTGCGCTCTCCCCTTTGTGGGAAGGCGTTGCCAATCACTGCCCCTCGTCGGGCAGAACAGCCCTTCGCGGGCAGAATCCCCCTACCGCTGAGCAGGACTACGCGTCTTTTCCACGCCCTCGGGTGCCCCCCTCCGCGGGGAGAACAATATGCCTCCGGGGAACCTCGCGAGCTCCCCTCCGCGGGGAGATCAACGTGCCATTCGCACGTTCTCCACGTGCTCCCCTCCGTGGGGACACGTCACCGACCAACTACCCACCTCCGAAAGAGCAGGTCAAACCCACTTTCCGAAGATCACTGAACAGTTGGACTAGGGCGAAGACCACGTCCCGGTCTTCACTACGCCACGTAAGCCCTAGCAGTCACCTGGGTTGGGCCTGGAAATCCAGCCCAACGCAAGTGACCGTTGGCCCAGCGCTGGGGTCTCTCTATAAATACCCTCTTCCACAAGAGGGTCAGATAATTCACTTTTTACCCCTTTTTCTGTGCTTGTGATCACTCTGCCCATATACTCATTTTGGCATTGGAGTGCCTTGCAGGTACACCCCCTCCTTCTCATTACCGGTGAACAGACAGCAGTCCAACAAAGCGTGACCACCTAGTGATCCTCTTCTGATCAGGTCAGATCAATTATTATTTACAAAAGTTACTAAAACATATCAATATTTTTTTCAAAGAAAAAAAATTAATACTTATAAAACGAGAGACATTGATTGAAATGATTTTTTTACTAAAATGATATGTATTGTGTGGAACCGTGATTGTAATCTTTAATTACAAAACTGTTGACACATTATTTTCTTACAAGACACTTCTAAGGTGCTAAAAAAGACATTATAGAGTATCTAATTATGGTAAAGTTTTTTTTAGTGATTATAAAAAGATTAAAATAAAAATATTTGATATTTTTAGTGTTTCATTCTACAATATGGTAGGGGCTTTGCTAGTAATAAAAGTCACTCCCATTGCGAGAAATCTAAAGCGCTTTAAGTCTAATGTGATTATTTTTGTATGAAATCACACAAAATTTGATAATTTTAAAAGATTTTGAAAGAAGGAAGGTTATATATTTGTTGATTCAATAGAGGCCAATGGAAACTTAGTTGGTCTATTGATTTTAAATAACGGCTCTAGATCATATTTAATTTGAATGTAATTTAATGTATTATTTTAAAAGTGATTCAAGGATATATGTCTTGTATTTGCTTATGAGTTTATGTTAGTCCTAAACTATCGGTGAGAGAAAACTCGTGGACATATTTTGGTGACATGACGACTCATATTTTTAATTGTGGATGTTATTAGACGACTTCAATGATATTTTAATCTCCACCTAACAATGAGGAGCAAAATTTTCTCAATCTAAAAAAATTAAGTTTTCTCGCATTATAACAAAATGTAACTTATTGGATTTGGAAGAAAAATCACTAGTCACGCTCAATGTGCAAGTGGTTATTTAGTGTCTTAGAGATTAGATTGAGGGATTTGTGATATAGATTGGTGTATACAGTTCTCAAAGGCCATAACTGAACACCTAGTTCGATGATATGTTATAGTGAAATTGAATCTAGAACGAGTATACCTTAATTGAGATAAACATTGCTTCAAGCCAACCGCCGAAGTCTTAAAGACTTCAAACAAATCCTTTATCCAGACGGCTATGCATTGCAACAACTGGGGAATCAACTCATTTATGAAGAAAGGAGTTACTATTATGTTGTATATATTTGTATCAATGCATGACCACATATACTGTACAATAATCTAATAGATCTTACCTTCTTCTTCTTCTTCTTCTTCTTCTTCTTCTTCTTCTTCTTCTTCTTCTTCTTCTTCTTCTTCTTCTTCTTCTTCTTCTTCTTCTTCTTCTTCTTCTTCTTCTTCTTCTTCTTCTTCTTCATATTGTGTGTATAAGATGAGCAAAGAGAAATCTATGACAAAATTATCTTTGTAGGAAACACTTAAAAATGAGGTGTTTTCTTCCTGCATGGTTATGGCGGTATCGGTAAAACCTACATGTGGAGGACACTTGCAAGTTCTCTTAGATCTAAACATGATATATGTTTAATGTTGTAATTTATGAACAATAAATATTTATGGGTATGTTTCAAAATGACAAGAAAAGTGGAAGTGAGTAAATGCCAATAAATGATTAAAAATTCAAAGAGAAGCAATACTTCGTAAGTCTTAACTCAGATGGCTCTAGTAAGTCTTCTGATGTCGTGGGTTGTGGGTGGTTGTTCCGGGATAATCTTGGGCATTGGCTTGGTGGCTTTCATACATATCTTGGTAATTACATTAGCTTATGGGCGGAGTATTGGGGAGTGCTTAACGTCTTGATTTTTGCCCGATAGCAGAATTTTTCCAAGTTTATTGTTCAAGTAAACAATAAAAGTGTTGTTGATTCTTTTGTTGGGAAGGGTTCCAACCTCAATCAAGGCATTTCCCTTGCTAGGCGCATCGTGCTCCTCTCTAATCATTTTGAAGAAGTTATTTTTAAACATATTCCTAGACAGTCTAATAATTGTGTTGATTTTCTGGCTAAGTTGGAGGATCTTCCTTGTGGTGGAGATGACTGCGGGTTGAAAGTTTGTTTGTCTAACATGTCTTATTTGTTGTTAGCTGATAGTGTGGGTTCTGGTGTTAAATTTGTTCACTAGTCCGTTGTGTTTGGGTCGTTGACCCTTATATTGTACAAAAAATAATAATGATATCGAAATACGACTTTAAAAACTGTTTAAAATTTGATATTGTCCAAACATTAAAATCATGTTACTATTATATTAGTTAAATAAAATTTCATATTTCCATATTTAAAATTTAGGGTTAAATATATTTTTGGTCCTCTTGAATATCTCATATTTAGTTTTTTGTCTTTTCAAAAAAATTCTTTAAAGAATGGTCCTTTTAAAAATTATAATTTTAACTTTTGGTCCCTCCTATAACTTAACGACATTTTTTACAACTTAGCGACAAAGTTGGTGACAATTTTAGCGACGGTTATGAATTAGCGATAATTTTAGCAACGATTTCGACATGGAGGGATTAAAAGTTAATTCTAAAATTTATTAATGAATTTCATTATAAAATATATTATATTAAAAAAAAAACTCATTTTATTTTAATTATAATTAAGAATTAAGATAGATCATAATTTATTTATATCTAATAAAAATATTTAAATTTTGATGTTGACCAATGCTTTGAATCATAATATTATATTTATAAATAATTTTTCATATTTCTATATTTTAAATTTATCTAAAAAATTATTTTAATATTGTAAGTTTTTTTATAAATATTATTATAATTATTATTATGTTTTTAAAAAAAATTTCTTCATAACTTGTATTATAACAATTATGTAAAAAACATATTTAATCATAATTTAACCGCGATAAAATTTAAAGTATAAGCTAAATTAATATGGAATTAATTGATCATTTTAAATATTAAATTTTGTAAAATTTCTAGCTTCAATTCTACAACTCAAATCGAGTGGCATATCCAAAATTAAGATGAAAATCAGGGGCATACTCATATCCTAAAACATAACACATTTGAAAGCTGATTTTACAGCACTAAAACCAAACTCGTACTACATGACTTGCCCCTGAATCTGCAATTTTTAACTTTTCCTTCAATTATATATATATATATATATATTTTTTTTAAATTTCTAATCCTCATTTATTTATTTTAAAAAACTGCATTTAATATTTTTTAATTAATCGATCTAGTGATGATTGACGCTAAAAAAAATCACGATTCTAATCTCTGCAACTGCAGTTGGAGAGATTGAAACCACTTGATATCAAAAATGACTTTTAAATCAGATTAGACGATCTTTTGGATTTGATTACCGAAAAAAATCTATTTTTTATTTTGTTGTCACTCTCAATTGGTCACTCAAAACAAAGCTCACACCTTTCTTCTTTCCCACAACACCATTTTCTATTCTTCACACATTTCTCATTCAACAAACACTCTTTTCTCTTTCACCCTTCTCTTATCTCTTCCTAAAGTTTCCATCTTTCCTCCATTTTCTCTCACCCCTCTTTTTCATTTTACATTATCATTCAACTTTTCTCAAACGGATTTTCACTGCAAATCAACTTTAAAGAATCTCAACTCAACATAAACTGTGAGCAAAAGAATTAAATAATGTGATTGTTTGTTTCTTATTCTTTTTTATTGTTTTTATCTCTTTGGAAATGTTCATTTGTCTATAGGAGTTTTGAAATATAATAATTCAAAAACATGAATATAATAAAGAAAGTGAAAGGTTCTGATTTTTGGATCTAATGCTTATTCTAGCCACACACACCCTTTTTTCCTTTTCTTGTTTTTTAGTCTCTAATGATGTATTTGACCTTCTAAACCAACATTATTTCATTAACATTGTTTTCATTATTTTTATTATTATCATTATATGATATTCATATATGTTTGCACATGTATCTATTGTTGTGCAATGTGCATATACCTAACTTTGCTATACTATTCATTTCTTTTATATCATTTTTGTAATCTAGTTTGATTTGGAACTGTGCAGGGTGGAAATATTCAATGATGAAGTTTGGAAGTGCTAGAGAGCTACATGGCCTAAACATTGGAACCTATATATCATGTGAGGGATTGATTGTATAGTTTCCTGTTGAAAAATTGAAATAGAAAGCATAGGGTCCCAAGATACTATTTGTGTATAGGAAATTAGGAATCTTTTGGTGGAATTTTCCTTCTATTAGTGTTTTTTTTGGTAGTAGAGCCAGCTAAATGGATCAAAAACACACACATAACTTTACCTTTTTTGAAGGTGTTTCTTTTCATCTATTTTGACTTGGCTTTGTGATTTGAAACTTGAAGGCACAAAAAGCAAAGCTAGTGAGATATGAAAGGGTGAGTGAGGTGCATTTTGAACTTGAAGAGGGGTCTGCTACAAACAACTGTGATAACATCTTCTCTTGCTTTCTGACCCATAAAGGGTATCTGATTCTTCACTGATTTATTTGATACTACTTTAGGAATGTACTTGTAGTGTAGAATCACTCTTAAATATTGGTGATAAGATGATAAAGAAGAAAAAAACAAGATTCTGTGAACGTTAGAGGAGTTTTTGAATTTGAGAGTTTGTGATATAAAGGTTTGAATTTGGTTATTTGGTTACAACTTACAAGACTTTATAGAACTAGTAGCATGTTGGTGATAAATGATAATTGTACTTGTAGGGTAGGTTAATGGTTTTTGAGACTTGAATTGAGAGTTAAAGCTTTTTAAGAAGGTAGTTTTTGTGGTGTTGTTATTCGTGGCGATGAGTCGAGAGCAGTCGAAGAGGGGGAAGCAAGAGAAAAGTTGTGATGGTGCTGAGAAGGTTATTGTTGCTGTTAAGGCGTCAAAGGAAATTCCAAAGACGGCTCTTGTTTGGTCATTGACTCATGTTGTTCAACCTGGTGATTGCATTACACTGCTTGTTGTTGTTCCTTCCCAAAGTTCAGGTGATTGATTCTTCTTTTAATTTTGTGTTTCTTTTCTCATTACGGATTGTCTGCATAAAACTATTTTACATTGTCAGTGATACAAATTATATCCCGATGTTTTTTCTACTACTGCGCAGGTAGAAGATGGGGTTTTCCTAGATTTGCTGGTGACTGTGCCAGTGGTATTAAGAAGTATCCTCCAGGAACAATTTTAGAGCAAAAAAGTGATATCACTGATTCTTGCTCTCAGATGATCCTTCAGCTCCACGATGTCTATGATCCGAATAAGGTTAGTTCTAGCCTTGGTTTTGGTGTGTAAAAGGTTCATGCAATTTGAATTTGAAGAATTAATCCTTGTGTTAAACCTTTTCCAACAGATAAATGTCAGGATTAAAATTATTTCTGGATCACCTTGTGGATCAGTGGCCGCAGAAGCTAAGAAAGGACAAGCCAGTTGGGTTGTTTTAGACAAGTAATAGTCTCTCTTATTTTTTCCTCATTAAGAATCAAACTATTGTAAACGTGTCCGGTGTCCGACACGTGTCAGTGTCTGACACCGGCATATGTTGTAACATCCAATTATTTCCATACTTGAAATCATGACAAGTATGAAACTTGATATGTTGGAATTTGATGTTTGCTTTTTTTGCAGACATCTCAAACATGAGGAAAAGAGATGCATGGAAGAGTTGCAGTGTAACATTGTTGTTATGAAGCGTACTCAGCCGAAAGTGCTTCGTTTGAACTTGATTGGAGCACAAAAGAAGGAAGTTGAAGAAGCTGGTACATCACCTTCTGAGCAAGATGATATGCCTGAAAAGCAAACAGAAAACAAGATGGATTCTTTAGTAGATTCTATCAAAGGACCGAATGTTACTCCAACTAGCAGCCCTGAGCTAGGGACGCCATTCACCGCTACTACTGAAGCTGGCACTTCATCAACTTCAAGCTCTGATCCTGGAACTTCACCGTTCTGTATCCCAGTGATGAATGGTGAGACGAAGAGAGAAGAAACCATTAAAGAAAGTCAAGAACTTTGTGATACTAATTCAGACACAGAAAGTGAAAGTCTGTCGACATCTTCAGCTAGCTTTAGATACCAACCGTGGATCACAGAATTGCTTTTACATCAACAATCATCTCAACGCAACGGAGAAAGATCAGAGGCGTATCATGGTATGCCTCAAGCAACTACAACCAAAGCTTTGTTAGAAAAGTATTCTAGACTTGATAGAGGAGCTGGAATGGAAATGTCGGCATCATATAGAAACGACTCGGATTTTAGTGGTAATTTAAGAGAAGCAATAGCATTATCAGGAAATGCTCCACTTGGTCCACCTCCATTGTGTTCAATATGCCAACACAAGGCACCTGTTTTTGGAAAACCTCCAAGGTGGTTCAGCTATGCTGAGTTGGAACTCGCTACCGGTGGATTTTCACAAGCCAACTTCTTGGCAGAAGGAGGGTATGGATCAGTTCATCGAGGGGTTTTACCAGAAGGACAAGTCATTGCTGTTAAGCAACATAAATTGGCTAGTTCTCAAGGTGATGTCGAGTTTTGCTCTGAGGTAGAAGTCCTGAGCTGTGCTCAGCATCGGAATGTTGTTATGCTGATTGGATTCTGTATAGAGGATAAGAGAAGGCTTCTGGTTTACGAGTACATATGTAATGGATCATTGGATTCACATTTATATGGTAATTGCAATATAATATTGAATTCATGGTACTGATACCGTTTTGATTCTATATTGATCTAATACTTTGTATTATTTTAGGGCGGCAAAGAGATCCATTAGAATGGTCCGCACGGCAGAAAATTGCTGTTGGAGCTGCTCGCGGGTTAAGGTATCTTCACGAAGAGTGCAGAGTTGGTTGTATCATCCACCGCGACATGAGGCCAAACAACATTCTCATAACTCATGATTTTGAACCTCTGGTAGGGTAGTTCTTTGCCTTCTTTTTTTTACAACGAAAGACACCATTATCATTACTTCATTATTGCATATTCATCTGATCACAATCTGAAGTGTGTTTTGAGGTGCATCAAATTTGTGCTTCATTTTCTAACTGTATTGAATTGTGCTGAAATATGCAAGGTTGGTGATTTTGGATTGGCAAGGTGGCAACCTGATGGAGACATGGGCGTGGATACCAGAGTAATTGGAACATTTGGGTATGCTTTATATCGATCTTGATTCTGTCTCATTGTCAAACTTGTGTGTGCAATATGAGATTAAAACCAAGAATGTGTGATTTGTGTTTTTATATTGATGTTATAGAAATTTTAAGTACTGTATCATAACTGTGACAAGTCCTATATAATGTATAACATGTCTGTATCATGTTGTATTCGTCGTGTTTCTTAGATTGCAACTAAGTTGTTTTATGCGTGTAGGTATTTGGCTCCTGAATATGCACAAAGTGGTCAAATCACTGAAAAAGCTGATGTTTATTCCTTTGGGGTGGTATTGGTGGAGCTTGTTACCGGTAGAAAGGCTGTCGATCTCACTCGGCCAAAGGGACAACAGTGTCTTACTGAGTGGGTAAGTTAGACTTCATAATGTGATATAAGTCCTCTTTGGATAAGTAACTCAATTAAGCGCTTATTGTGTAAGTGTTTATGAATAAGCAATTTCTATCACGAAAGGTAAAATAAAGTGAAATTGTTTTCATATAAACTATAAGTTGTTTTCATAAGCTATCCAGAGATCATATGGAAATAAGCTAAAAACAACTTATAGACATGTCATAAGCTCTTCTTGACAGTCTTCCAAGGGCTTAATAAATTCAAATAAGTCAATGCTACTGTTTCAAGAGTCAAAGTTACATGACACCCTAATTGAAAAAAAGTAGTTGAATTTCTTGTTTGTTCAATCGATGTTCATTGCCTAACCTTGACTAACTGTGTATCAATATTTCAATATTAAACAGGCGCGGCCACTGCTAGAAGAATATGCCATTGACGAACTGATTGACCCGAGGCTTGGACGTCTCTATTTAGAACATGAGGTCTATTGCATGTTGCATGCTGCTTCATTATGCATAAGGAGAGATCCTCATTCTAGACCACGCATGTCACAGGTAAACAAAGTTCTCGACATATCTTTTTTTTTTTGTCGCCACGTTGTTTGTTTTCAAGAATCAACAGTTGCATAGCTTTTTCAACTTTTCTAAAAAGATAAGATGTACATCTTACAGAGTCAATGGGAAAAGTTCACAATAATTAGAAATTGGACCACTTCCACTTTAGTAACTTTTTTATAACATATATTTCTAATATTACCAGAATTTTACAATCATGCACTCGCTGTAAAACTTTTCACGGATTCATATATCTCACGACGTAGATATTTGTGTAAAAAATTTTTACGCTGTCAATGAATAACTAATAAATTTACGATATAATATGCTAACTAATTTGGTATACTTGGTTGTTTATTCAAGGTACTCCGAATTCTAGAGGGCGACATGGTGATGGACACAAATTACATTTCAACTCCAGGCTATGATGTTGGGAACAGGAGCGGTCGCATTTGGTCAGAGCCATTGCAGAGACAGCATCACTACAGTGGCCCCCTCTTAGAAGATTCATTGGAGTCATCATTCAGTGGAAAGCTATCTCTTGACAAGTACAAACCTTCCTATTGGGATAGGAGTAGGGACAAGCCTATAAGAGCCTCATCTGAAGATGATATTTGAAGCAAAGTGGTTGATCATAGATCATGAAAATCGAATTATAATTATGCTAAATATGTTTGTTGTTAGTTATTACTCCTATTTTTGTTCTATTTTTTTGCATTAGGAAGTGTCGGTGCTGCATAGATATCTGTGTATAGCAGAGTGAGAGTGAAAGTGAAAGTTGTATAAGTAAAATATAGAAGCTTTTGAATTTGTTTAGAGAAATTATGTAAAGCTAGTGCTTCAATGAACTTAATTGATTACACTTGAGATATTTGTATGGTCTCTCCAAATGGATGAAATTGAAATAGCTTTTTCTGTAAGGTGGTCCAATCTCTCTCTCTCTCTCTCTAGAATTGTTGTATGTGCATGGACTTGCTTGCATGTGATGAGAAACAAACTTGTGATGATAGTTGTCTTCTGAAGTAGCAATCAATGACAATGATAACACATAACCACAGTTACCTTTAAACATCAATGTAGTGTAAAATCAGAGATGCCATTTTTTTTTCTTTTTGAATTTGAATCACCTAAGTTGGATGATGTTGACAATGTCATATTTTTTGAATTATTGATTTTGTATAAAAGACTTTATTGGTTATGCATAAAAAAACATTTTGTTGGTTGGGTGATGATGACAGGGCTTGGAGGTTGAGACATAATAGTAATGCAAGTGTGAAACATGTCATGTGTGTTTTGTTTTTCTGTTATGTTTTTGGTAAGTTATAGTAATATAAACCAAAGTAACACCACACTTTATCCTGAGGACAGCTTGGTCTGATTCTTGTCCATATAGATATGTATATATCTTTTATTATTCATTACATATCAACATCAACAGAAATCTTTGCAGAACCAACGGTTGTGATTCCTCCATTGTTGTTGTTTTGGTTTCATTAACTTCTAATTATATTAGTGTTAATTGTAAATCATGGAAAATAATGGTTGGTTTAAATTCATAGATATACATATGACCTGTGAAGCACATATATCTCTAAGAGTAGACATGTTGCAATGTCCGACACGCGTATTGGTGTCTGAGACTTGTATGACATCCGTGTAACACGTGTCGAAAAAATCAAACAAGTGTCTCTAAATAAATGATTGATTTTCTTTGCTTCGAAACTTTTAAATCAGTGTCTAGTATTCGTTTGATACTCATACAACACATGCCGAATAATTTAGACAAGTGTTTAAAAAAGAGTTTGTTTTTTTTTTCTTTGCTTCCACACGCTCTTACACATTTTTTAAGACAAATCTCACACATATTAACGCAATCGGAATCACAAAGAAATAACAAACGTTAAACCTATAATGAAAACACATGATTGCATGCGCAAAACCTATAAGATATGTTATGGAATCTACCTAATAAAGAAAATACTAAATTTTAAAAGAAACCCTAATGGGCTTTTAATGCAAAACAAAAATAAAATAGAAAAAAGAACTCCTAATGGACTTTTAATTAAAAAATATATAAAATTGCATAAAATATTAAAATGTTGTTTTGAGCCTGAAACAAATTCTGATGGCTTACAAAATCTTTCTACATCAGTCTCCTCCACCTCTAAAAAACTCGGCCCCGAGTTCTCTTCTTGATAAAGAGCCTCTTCTGCTTGATATTTATGAATATCAACAACATTGAAAGTATTAGTTATATTCATGAAATTCAGAAGAGGTGCCACATAAGTATTATCATTGATCTTTCAGGTCAATTTGAACGGGTCATACTTTTGTCGTTGCAGTTTGTTGGAAGTACCAACTAAAAATCTCTCCTTAGATAGAAACACCATCACATCGTCTCCCATATTGAAAGTTTTAATTTTCTGGCATTTATCTCGCATAGGAGGCAAATCGTTTGGTAGCTTATCTACGATCAATTCCTTGAAATCTTCTAGGATCCCTAACACTTCTTGAATTGTTGTTTCCTTCTTTACAACACTCATCAGTCCTTTACTCACCACTTGACAGAAAAATACAGTTTCTTTAACAGTCTCATCAAGCTCTTTTTCACTATGTGCCATCACCAAGAAACTAATTTCTCTCTCTCTCTCTCTCTCTCTCTCTCTCTCTCTCTCCTCTCTCTCTCTCTCTCTCTCTCTCTCTCTCTCTCTCTCTCTCTCTCTCTCTCTCTCTCTCTCTCTCTCTCTCTCTCTCTCTCTCTCTCTCTCTCTCTCTCTCTGTTTCTTATCAAAGTACAAAATATGAACCATAACAATTTTATGTGTGCCCCATGTAAACATCATCACGTTATCTCGTCCTCGATAAGTGATATCATTATCAAACTGAAAATATTTACCAAGTAAAATATGACAAACATCCATTTCAAGAACATCACAAAGTACATATTCTCTGTAATGCTGCCCAATGGAGATATGAACTCTACAGTTAGTATTACTTGAACTTGGGAGCCCTTGTTTACCCAACCGAGGGTGTATGACTTCTCATGGGGTTTTGTGGACAACTTCAAATAATCTACCAATTTTTGTGAGACTAGATTTTCCATAATGCAGTATCCACAATCAGATTACACACCTTGTTCTTGATAGAACAATGTGTTTTAAACAAATTATTGCGTTGTCTTTCATTTTTGAATGCTAGTAATCCTATGCAACATAAAATTTAACCTATCATCATATTCTTCCTCTACAAACTCAACCTCTGCATGTTCATCATTCCCAACTGTATGTCCTACTCTTTTCTCTTCCTCTTCCGTTTCTTTTGCAACAGCAATGACTCTTTATTAGACAAACATTTGAGTTGTGACCTCTTCCATTACAACGATAACACATGTTTTTAGTGAGTTTAACATATGGATTATTCTGCCTCTAGACTGATATTTTACTTTGTTGGACACCGCTAGGGCTACTAGCCCCCTTATTCCCAAGGTTAAAATCTTTGGTTACTGCAATATTTTCCTTGTCGCTTGCTGATTCAAACTTATTCTGGGCGAATACCTAAAATGTGAGAGATTTTGAGGAAAAGCTAAACTTGATGCCTCAGCCACGATTCATACAGTCTCTAAACCCATCTTCTCCTGTAAGGATTCCTTTAAACCACTGATATATCGAGTCACTTTTTGGCTCTCTGATTCTTCCAATTCATTACACTCAGAGAAACGCAAGAACTCAGCTGTGTATTTTATTACAATTTTCTTTCCCTAAACACACTCAATGTACATCTTATAAATAATATTCTTATAATCCTCCGTAAAAACCGCTCGAACATCACTTGTTTCATTCTTTGCCAAGATCTAACCATACTTTTTCTTTGCCTCTATTTTTGAACAACAAATTTATCCCACGAGACATCAGTAATACTCTTCATCCTGATCGCCACCATCTTAACTTTCTTGTTCTCGGGGACACTCATAACGTTGAAGAACTTGTCAACATCAATTTGCCAATTCAGAAACTCTTCCACCTTCAATGATCCGTAAAACAATGGAGTATCAGCCTTCACTTGATAGTCATGGTTATTTTGTTGATTCTTGTGATCAACTTCTTCCTCGTAGTGTTATTCTACTTCATAACTTAAACTTTCAAAGGTAATAGTACAATTGTTTCCACCCCGCAGGTCCCTACTTAGTTCCCTTCTCTTGTCTCTTGCTGGTTCCCGTTGTTGTTGGCGTTGTTCACCTGAGTTGCTAAACTTATCATTTGTTCAGTCGAAGCAGTTAGGGTTGTGGTAAAAATAATAGAAAACATTCTCTAATACCACCTGACGCAGTTGGAATTACGAAGGAATAATAAATATTAAACCTAGAATAAAAACATAGAATTGCAAGTGCAAAACCTGTAAGATAAGCTCTGAAATCCACCCGATAAAAAAAATATCAAATTTCATCATGATCAAAGATAATCTTGACGGCCATACTCAAAGGTGTTTAAATACAGAAAACAGAAACCCTTATAAACTTTTAATCCAAAATAGAAATAAAAAATAGAAAAAGGAAATTCTAATAGACTTTTAATATATAAAAAATAGAAAATTGCGGAAAATTGAATGATTTAAAAATCTTATTACATCACATATTTAAAAGGGTTAAACATGTATTGAAGCAATGAATAAAATTTAACTTTTTTAATAATAGATAAATAAATAAAATTTAAATATTATCATATGTATAACCATGTCAATGTCTTGTGTCGTGTCCAGTAACAATTAACTCAATATCAAATAAACCACAATCATAAAAAACAAATATAATAAATAAAAACAACCTAGACGAACTTGAATCAATTTGAAAATCTTTATGATTGAAAACAAAATGAAACAGTTAGTGTGTTTCTAAACATCAGATCCTACTGCATAGGTAGAATAAAATATAAAAGGTAGGCATGCCATATGGCCATCATAAAACAAATAAACTTTTATTTGTTTTAGAGTTGCTCGTGGATAAAAATAAGTTCATAAATATTGTGTCTCTCTCGAATATTCTTGTAGTTTAAATGAAAAAAACTAAGGTTAGAAATTATGGACTATTTTTCGAGAACTTTGAAAGATGATTTTTTTTTTACTTCTTTGTAATTTTGTAACAATTTATTCATAGTAGATTAGAGAGTTGACTCTCCTTCATACATTTTAAATTGTTGAAGGTGAAGATACAAGCAATTTAATTCAATAAAAATGTGCCGATGCATTAAAAGATGGGACACAAATTCCAACAAATCCAAGACATACAAAGAAGATCGAGATTGTTAATAAGATTAAAAGATCGAGATTATGGATAAGTGTCGTTATTCTATATATTAGATATAAATATTATACACGACCAAATTATACGCTCGTTGAATATCCTTGAAACAATAACTCTACAAATTTAGAAAGATATAGTCAAAGTATATTGTTCACCTATCGACAACCTTTAATAAAATTCTAATGACTTCAAAAATATTGAGATGAGTCGTAATGATGATAATAAGGTTGCACTTTTGTGGAATTTATTATCTAGATCCTTTGAGTATTTTAAGGATGTTCTTCTTTATGATAAAGAAGGAATCATCACTTTGGATAAGGTCCAATAAACTATTAGATCCATTTAATTAACCAAGATGAAGGATATGAAGGTTCATAATAATGTTGAATGCATGAATGTTTCAAGGCAAATAAATTAGAGTAGAAGATATCATAGGAAGGAGAAATATAGATTAAAGCCCAAGTCAAATGGTGTTTGGTGAGTAGAAATATAAGTGTTTCAATTGCATAAGACTAGCTGCGTCAAGAAGAATTTGTCAGGCAAATGCGACAATGAGAGTTTCATTTAGATCGTAGTTGACTTAAATGGGGATTAAGAAAGTGCGGGTGAATTTAGGTTATTGACTTGAATTGAATATGATATGTTGAGAATTTTGTAAGGTGCATTGATTATTACTAAAGAGTTCAAAATATCTTATTTGTAAGGTGCATTGATTATTTGAAAATTGAGAAACTAGAAACTTTTCCAAAACAAGAACATAGACCCAGGAAATTTGGTAGAGAATGTTAAAATGGATGCTTGGAAGTGGCTGAAAGTAAAGTCAAAGGAAGTGGATTTCAACGAAACATGGTTGTGTTAAAACCCAAGGTCAGTTCTGGGTGTTATAGATGATTAAGTTTGGTGTTTGATCGAGTTCTCTTGAGTGGTTTTAATAGACCTCATGTCTGGCATCAGGAGGCAATTTCTATTGTTAGGGTGAGTCTGTTCTGATCTAGTCTGGCAATGCTGTAGTGCTTGAGGGGATTTATCATTTCCTTCAGTTTGGTTTAACTCATAATATGTTGATGGCATAATTTAGTTATTTGTTTCAAGTTTGTCTCTGTAGCTTGTTTGTCTGAGCTGTGCTGACTATGAGGTTCTCTTGCAAATTGAATAATATTTGTAATCTCAGCTTGATCAGGTTTAAGTGTGGTTTCTGTCAGCTTTGGTGGTTTTGTGAATCGGTACCTAATATTTTTGTAATCTCAAGCTGCTAAGAATCAGCTCAATCCTAATTTTCACTGCTACTGCCTAATGGGCATTTGGTTAGATTTAGTGTTTCTGCATTAGTCAGATTTTCCCAAATTGGAGTTTTTAATCAGGAGACAAGTCCTGTGGTTTCTTTGGGATTATTCTGTTGTTTGGTGTAGAGATTTTTTTGGCTCTGTTGGATCTTTGTTGCGATGTCAGACTTCTCATTTCGAGTGTTCCTTGACTAGAGCATTTGGCGCTGTTTTTGGTTTTTTGTTGTGGCAGTTAGTGGTGGGTGTGCATCTTCTTGTTTCAGTTATTTCCGAGTTTGAGGTTTTGCATCGTTCGTGATTTAGGCAGCGGGTTTTGGGCGTGATTTCATTTGTTCAGGTTGTTGGTGGCTTCAGGTGTTAGGTTAAGTAGTTTGGATTGGCGTTTTCGATTGATAGTGGCAGCTGGTTTTCTGTTTTGTCAAGGGCTGGTTTTTCAGATTGTGGCAGCGGGTTTCTTGGTATGCAAATTGGCGTGTCTTTTGTTCAGAGGAATTTCGGCTCAGCTCTGCAGCATCCCTTATGTGGGCAATCCTAGTCTTGCTGTGAAGCTGCTCCCGTCGTTGGATAGCTGCAGGTGTTTTGTTCCTCTAAAGGGTGTTCTTAGATGGGTGGATGTTGGGGGCTTGGTGGTTTTGTGTTGGTTTAGTGTTAGTGGTGTTTCTCTTTTAGAGATTTTTTTTGTATCATTGTTAGTGTTTTGCTGCGATCTTGAGCTATTTCTGGTGCTGAAGTCTGTTAGTCTATGTTGTGTCCTTTGCTTTGCTTCTCCTTGTATCATTTTGCACTGCTTGTGCTCTCTTTTGTTTAATGCAATTTGGGCTTTTAAAAAGAAAATTAACTATTGGTCTCCTGGGTCAGAGATTTACTCTCACCTTTAGATATCAATCATTTAGATCAAACAATCAAATGTGTGTTTTAAATTATTGTAAGAAAGCTCTACCGAGAATTTATTATATTTATAACTTACTAAAACAGAATCGCAGAGTAATAGCATGACACCTCGTCTTTCAATATGTCAAATAATCTTCTTTTTTTTCCCACAATATAATTTAATGTCACACACTCTCAAATATTGGTTATTCATTCTGTCTACTAGCATCACTCAAAGAACTTCACTGCTCAATAGCCGACTCATCTATTGTTAGCCTTTTATTGTTAATTTAAAAAATGAATTTATATGCATGAATAATCACATTTCATTGTTTAGATATTCTTATATGTATTTTAGGAAAAAATGTTATGGGTAATCTAAACAATAAAACCTGTTGGAAAATATATTGGAAAAAAAGTGCACTGTTAATAAGATGGAAACTTTGTTTATCATTTAAACAGCATCTGCAATTAAGATATTAGAAATAGTTTCGGTACAGGGTCTGGTTCAAGTTTTGCAACCTTTCCTCAACTCATTCCAACAGATTACATGGTTAAGACGTAACCGTTTGTTGTACTCGTTTTGAAAATTGCAAATGGGACATGTTACCAACCTTTCTCTTTTTTGAAACTATTCCAGAGGGAACACAATGATTCCTTTTTTATTGAACCTGGATCATCCATAAATGGTCTATCTCCAATATCTTCTACCGCTTCTTCCTCATTCTAGACCTTGCATATCTAGAGAGCACAACCAAGGAGAGAAAAAGAGTAAGAAATGTGAAGTATTATACAACATAGCGACACAAAAATTTGATAAAATCCATAAGGTTAGAAGATACTCTATGTGCATGCCACCCCGATCTGATGATGGAAGCGTGGTTCCCTGAAGCTCTTCCATGACCTTAACAGCTTGATCAACTTCCTGTCAAAAGAAGAAAGGTGGATAAGATCATCAATAAATGAACAAAAAATCAGGGCATGGCAATTTGATAGATTTGGCTAGCTTAGTTATACTTCAAGTATTAAATTGATTTGCGTCTTGTTTTAACTTAACAGATAATAAATAATTTAAAATACATGAAAAATTGATGCATGTCTGGTTAATTTTGTACCCTACAATAATATAAGTATTATTAGTTAATGTAAGTTTTAAGGTACCTAGTGTCTTTTGAATGTGTGCGTGTGTGTGTGCGCGCGCTTGTTGGTGCTTTATAATCAGCAAGAGCAACTGACTTACCTCAAAATCAGCAAATGCTACAGGCATTCCTCCTCTTGAACGCATTTTGACCAAGTTGAATCCAGCATGCCTAGAAAAATGGATTGAAACATTAAGTTCTATAATCAAAAGCAAGTAGATGATGAACAACGTAGGTCTAGATTTTCATCAAGAACCAGCTGGGTGAACGCTTTTCCAATTTTATTAACAATATTAGAGATCCTTCGCAAAACCATGAATACAAAATAGAAGCAGCAACTCACACAGAAAAAGCTTGCTTTAATTCATCCTCAGTGCAGTTTGGACCAAGATTTGCAATAAAAAGAGTGGAACATGGTCCTACATCACCACCACCCTTTCCATGTTGCTCCTGCAACCAATTTGAGAACATCATATTCATAAGTGCTTAATGTGAAAATGAAAAGAAACTTTTTACAAACTACACAATATTTTTTTATTAACAAATTACACAATTTTGTATGGGTTCATAATGGTTTGGCCAAAACGCAGAAAGGAAAAAAATCTGTGAACGTAACACTTCATGAGAGAAAGAATATTGGATGTTTTATGACTTCTACAAATGCAATGAGATAGTGTTCTAATTTCCAACATATTGCTAATGCTGGGTTTCACGTACCCTTGCTCCAGGTACACGATTGTCAGAACCAACAACAGCATCGCCACTGCACACAAGCAGAAAATATAACATTCTTGGTGACCAGATCGAAAATTTAAAATACTTGTGCAATTTTTTAGGTATGGAAAACAATATTAAAATTAATCTCAACCTTTGGGTGGTTGCTATATCCCCATGGTTGCTTCCATTTTCTGATGGTTCATCAGCATCACTTTCACCTAAACGTGAAAACATGTGCAGGTAAGCAACCAAAATAAGAGGGGCAGCATGAGTAAGAAACCTAGCTACCTTTTCCTACTTTTTACCTCATTAAATTATAATATCACCTACTTAATTTCAATTGAGAGGGACAAATAGCTATGAATGTATTATAGAGAGTCAACAATGAAATAGTAGCAACTTGCTAGCCATATTATCAGTCGCATTTCAGAATAGAAAATGTATATGTTGCCTTGAACTTATAATCTAAGAAACGATACCATCATCACTAGAGGCTCCCTGAACATTGGCTTCCCCTTTGGACCTTTTATCTATAACCACGTAGGCTCCACCACCTGAGTACAAAATAAAACCACTAATCATCCTGGAAAAACAGTAAACGTACAAAATAATAAGTTGGAAAAAGCTTATTTAGACATTACAACTAATATAAGCTTACCTTATGTCACAGGCATTTGTGAAATTTTTAGGATTAAGTTAATAAAAATAATTTATCATATGTCTATAAGTTGTTTTCAGCTTATTTTAGTAAGATGTCCCAGATTGTTTATATAAACAACTTCCAGGTAATAAGTTAGTCAACTTTGGACCTGTTTAATTTAGCTTTAAAAAAATGAATTTTATAAAACTGTTTTTTAAAATATTACAATTTTTTTTTATATTCAGTTTTCTAAATTAAAAGACTAATTTTGACATCGTATAACATAAACATACAATATTGGAGATCAAAACATAGTCGAAGTCGCAACTTTTTCAAAAAGTTGTATCTTAAAAATGATTTTTATGAAAATCTATTTGAAATAACTTCAAAATTAAATGATTTTTTGAAATTTTGATATATCTAAAATAACATTTTAAGAATAACCATTCAAACCAAATATTCATTCGAAACTTTTATGAAAAGTTTCTTTTATAATTTTTTTTACACAAAATTATGTTACATTTTAAAAATCATTTTTAAAAAGCCAAAGCAAACGGGCTCATTTATCTTCGATTATAGAAACAAATTATACATAATCAATTTTATGATAAGTGTTTATTCAATATGTGCTTAATGAAGTTGTTTAGCCAAACACACTATAAAACACATTGAACGTCTCCATAGTTCATCAAAATAAATAAATTGGGAAGAATGGAAGAAAAATGCTTAGAAGGAAAAAAGGAATGGAATAAAAGTGAAAACAAGAAGACCTCTAAGTTAGCATTATATCTTGAAAGTTGATACTTTCATGCACAATATATATACCTTTTCGCTTCCTCCAAGAGTTTGATCGGGCAAGTTCAATATGTAAGACGGACCCAGATTGAGGATCAAATTTCACACCCTGACAATCGTTAAGTAAAAAAGATATATTAGATCGAAGACCAACTTCTATAAATTGTCAACATTATATTTGTAAATATAACCCTCTTTATGTATCTATCAAACCACTACATTTGAATAACAAATTTGAAACATATATAATCCTCTAAAACTCCTAGGACTTCTTTCAGAGCATGTCGTCAAGTGAAGTCACTATAACTAACATCTGATTCGGTGCAACTTCATAGCTTCTGCATTATCACTCAGGAAGCATTTGGTTAAAAGGTTTAGTTAAATGTTAATTCAATAAGAAATTTGAGAGACTTATTAAGTGTTATTCATAAGTTGTTATGAAGAGTTTACTGAAAATAACACAGACAGCTAATAGACAATAAACATGTCATACGCGAATTTTTACAGTACATTTACGCGAGTAAATACCCAAATTGATCACTGAAATTGTTGGACTGCATCAACTTCATCCTCCACGTCAATATTTCAAAATAATCCTTAGATTCGTAATATGTTAATCAGGTTAGTCTGTCTTGATGTGTTATCAAATGCATTTACGATATTATTTACTTAATCTCAAATGCATCCCAGACATAATCAACTTAATGCCATTATAGTCCCAGCAATTACCAACGAAGGTACAAATCTTAACTAACATTTACAATTTCTAGATCATTTTAGTATAGATTTTTTCTAGTAACACCCCAAAAGTATTCGGCTACACCCAAATCTATAAAAATTAATCATAATGCCAAAATCGCCCTTATTCATATAAATATTTCAAGAATCCCAATTTATCTCTCAATTGAAATCTCCATCCGTCTCACAATCATCCATGGATATGTAACCAAACTTGATGAAAGGATAAAGATTGAAATACAAAGTCTTCCATTAAAACTCTTTTGCTTAGGTTTAGCGATTTTCTGCATTTTTTTATGATTCAATGCTTTTTGTATTTTTGTTTGCTGTGTTTTCAAATCGTGAGTTGCTTAAAATTTTAAATTTAGACTTAACATTAATTTAATTCATGTTAGTGCGTACAAACTTAGTTCACAAACCAACAAAACACTGAAAATACAGGCACTATGTTATGTTAACTGTTATCACGTATTCATACGTGAATTAAATTAACGTACATTTTGTTTTACAGACTTAATATGTTAACTGAATTCATGAGCACTTAGTTCATGTAAGAGAAGTTCAACGTGAATACTGAATACCTCTGTAACGTTGCTGACGGGTAAGATCGTATGTACACATTATGCCTATTTTGTTGTCTAAACATGCTTTCATCAATGCCGAAGTTCTTCATGGTCACAAAGTGAACTCAACAACTAGAACTAGAAGTGTTATGTGTGATACATCACTGTGCAATTAATATTTATTGTCGAATATCAAACAGTAACTTATGAATTTATTGAAAATATAAATTCAGAGAAGATATCTGAAAAAGGGAGAGGAGAACACAAGAAGACAACGGAAGAGGGAGAAAGTGAAGATGAAGAGATAGGTGACAAAGACTCTCAAAATGGAAAATGGGTCAAAGAGTTTGATTTTGAAAATTTAATTTTACAATAGGAATACTTGGATCATTTCGGGGTGTAACCGGATACTCAAGGGATGTTACTAAAAAAAATATTTGGTATATAGTTAATGTAGGGACTAAACCTTTAATATAGTCCTACGATTTTAGTTACCAAATTAGATACTTACTCATGCCTGAGAACTAATAAAGTTGTGTCCACTATGTTTGGATATCTTAAAATAAATGGAGTGGGATGGATATGAGCGGGAGTGGAATGGAGATTTCATTCCATCGTTTGGATATTTCACAACAGAACAAGACTAGTCTTAAAATTATAGTTTGGCTTAACTCATCCTTACATAACCAATTTGTAAGGTGGGGGTGTCACTCTGTACTATATAAATCATTCTTAAAATCTATCTTTAACCGATGTGAGATTTGGGTTTCTCTAAATACACGTCCTAACATTCCGGATAGGATATATAAATGGAGGGTGAACCGAATCAATAAGCTCTTGATATCATCTTAGAATTAGAGTTTGATTTAATTCACCCCTACAAAACTGACTTTTAAGGTGAGGGGTGTCACCCTGTATGAACCCTAATTAGGCCCAATCTTTAACCAATTTGGGACTAAGGTTTCTCCCAATACCAAGGAACAACAATCATAACAGATAACTGTAATTTCTTAAAATTAAGCTATCTAATATCTTCAATTAAACTCCTAACTTTAAGTGTTACAGTGGATTGTGATATTCGAAACTAGACACTCACATTTAGGTCGTGCAACGCTGCCATTGCTGCTTGATTATTGAAAAACGTAGCAAATGCAACAACCTGAAAAGAAAAGCGAAATTTCACTAACTCAAACAAAATTCACGAATTTCAATTTCCGTTAAAATTGCAACACTCAACAGAACCTTCATTTGTCGAAAATCGACCTGAGAATGAGTACCTGGTTAGCACGGCCGGTATACTTGAGTTGGCAAGAGTCAAAGCCAGGGCGGCGGCGGAAGAGGTTGTGAATCTCACGCGCCTTCACGTCGTCTGGGAGACCGGAGACGAAGAGCGTGTTTATGTTGCTCCGTTCATCTGGCTGGTACATGTAATACGGATCGAACGGTTGCATAGCCATTCGGAGGGTTGTGCCGGTGAAGTGAGCCGGTAAGCTCCTTCGTATGAGGCGGTGACTTCAGTGGCCGGACTTTTTTTTTCTTCTCCTAAATCCCTAACTAATTCACCAGGTACATAAAGGAAATTAATGGTTATCTAATCAAATTTTTATCGGTTTGGTTCAACAGAAGGGAGGGGAAAGAATTTTAATAAAGAGAAAGGAGGAGGGGGAGATATATTTTATTTCAGTATATTTGGTTCATAAGCGCTGAGAGAGGATATATTTTAATTCAGTATATTTGGTTCATAAGCGGGGAAGAGGAGGAGAGGAAGAAATTTTAATCTATAATATAAGATATTTATATGTTATGGTTAACACCGAACTAAGTTTAAACATGTCACCTCACAAAATTAGGGATAAATTGAGTCCAAAGTCAATCATTTTTAACTAAATCATGTTCTCATTCGATACTAACTATGTCATTGACACTACACACACTAATCTTTCTCCCAAACGTGACGGAACAGTGCCCAGTCAGTTCACCTTTTCAACTTTTTGCTACAACTATTTTGGTCTCTAGGAACATCACCCTATTTTGCTTTAGCTGAGACTTGACATGATGAGAACAAAATTTTGTTCCCAACGCATCATACCATGGGAAGCTGCGCTTGAACTCTTCTTCTTCTCTCACCCACTTTTCAAACACAAAAAATACACTTTTTATCTCCTGTCTTCTAAACAATACACCAACTTTTGTTCTTCCAAACTCACCAACAACAACAATGGCAAGATCCTTCTCAATGATTAAAGACATCAATGATGGTAAGGAGCTTTGGAAGATTGCGGTGAGAATTCATCATAAATGAAATGTGGTTTCAAGGAATAAAGACCACTTTGAGATGATTGTGGTTGATCAAGAGGTGATTTTCCTTGAACTTTCTTCACTCTTTCTATTTTCATTTGTTACATAACTTACATATTTGACATGCCATATATGAATTTTCCCGCATTTAAAAATAGAAATGTGTTTCATGTATTGTGTGAGTATCTTTCATACATCTTTATAAAATTCAGGGTACAGACATTCAAATAAAAGTTTCAACGATGTTTAAACAAGTTTTTGATTCTGTGTTGACGGTCCATAACACATATAGGATTGCAAATTTCTAAGTCATTCTGAATGATGTCGTGTTCAAACCGCCTGGCCACAAATATGTGTTGATATTCAACGGTGGTACTATAGTTTGTGACAAAAATAAGCATGACATACCTCCAAAGAATTTAATCTTCACACCCTTTGCTGATATTATTACTGGAAAATGGAAAAGGGATCTTTTAATTGGTAAGTTTATGTATGTTTGAAAGAATATATTTCATATTGTATAATAAACTTTATGCCATAAATGCTTGTTTCTTATAGTAGTGTATGTGTTGCAGATATTAAGGGCATTGTAACCGACATTGGCTACACACAGATGCAGAGTGGACATAAAATAACAAGAAGTTAATTTTGTGTTAAAGGACTTGGGGTTTGTATCCCTACTTATTGCGTCTCTTTGTATTTTGGTGTTCTGTCTCCTTCCGTATAACCTTTTGTTATCCATCTTATTTCATATTCATGCAGTAACAACACAATACATTGTACATTGTGGGAAGGTTATGCTCTTCAGTTTCATCAGTACCTCCAGACTGCAAAAGACACTTTGGAACCGGCAATAATCCTTTTACAATTTGCTAAAGTAAAAGAGGAAGGTATACAACTGTTATATTCTTCTGTTACATATTTAGGGTGTAACATTTATTTACGCCACTTCAATCTTTCTTTTAAAATGGTTTTTTTAAGTAAGTATCCTTTATGTGTTTCAAACACATTCAATGTAACTAAGTTGCACATCAATGATGACTTACCTGAGATTAAGGAACTTCTAAAGAGGTAATGACTTCTTGCATGTTATATCATCTATATTTTACCGTATTTATGTATCGTGCACATACCATTAATGGATGCTTATCCTTTTTTGGTGTGTTATAACATAGGATCCTAACAATTGAAGCCAAAAAGGGATCAAGTAATACCTTGACAACACTGTCACAGAACTGGTCTCAGACCTCCGGTTCTTCTCAACTCACCCCTTATGACAAATTCATGTATAAGGCCATATTACTTCCTCTAAGTGATATAATGCAACTTAAAGATGTAACAACTATTATTATGCCTTCATCTTTGTTGTTCTATCATAATTCTCTATTTTTTCTTACTTATGTTGTACGAAATATATATTATTTCATTAAATAACAAATCATCCAATGTGTTACGGTGGCAAAGACAGACAAATTTAAATCATCCCATGGGGGTTGGTATTACCAAACGTATCATGAGTGTCCAAGGGTTGTCAAGAGACAACAGCCACCATACATATGTGGTGTTGGCCATAATACGGAGACTGATATTTACAAATCATTCTTTACTAACATTTTCCATTTAAATTTTTCATATTTTACAATACTAAGTGGACATAATAAACTTGCATAATTAGGTATAAGATAATGCTTGAAGTCGTAAGTGACGGTTGTCGTGCGAAGTTTGTTCTATGGGACCGTGAGTGTTCACAACTGTTAAAAATAACTGCTGATCAAATGCGCATCAACATGATTAAGGTCGAATTCTATTCTTTTAATCTTGACTTGCAAATAACTGAGGATTATTGACAGACACTACTTTTAGGATGTAACAGTACTAATTCTTATCATTTTCATACCCCTTTTCAAATAGGATGGAGTCACTGACCCTATTGAATTTCCTTCAGCCCTTGATGCTTTGGTTGGTGTCAAACTCGTTTTTAAGGTTAAGTGGCAACCATCATGGGCTAATGGACTAGCTGTCTTCATATATCAAGATGAAAGTGTCATTAAACAGCTCGAATCTTCTATTGCCCCAGTCATGGTACAATTATTCAAACTGACTTTACTGCCTTCCACATTATATCTAGTGCTTGAATGTTAACATTTTTTGTTTTTGTATTTATCGATCAGACAAAACACACTACTCCTCAATTGGATGACCTCCTGCAGGTTATTGTTTGAACCAAATAACTTATTATTCCTTCTCTACTTATTTCATTTTATATGTTTTTGTGTTGATTTAGCACGTTTATTTCTTTGTAGATTACGAAAAGTGTTGATAAAGCCATGCCAATTGGGGAATGGGATTTAATAGCAGTAAGTTTTTAAAAATCATCCAACATTACATCATTTTTACTTGGTCAAATTTTATGTTTTCTTGAATCCACTTTTCTTTTTTACACGTTGGTTCAATCTGTTTTGTTTCAATTCCAGGAAATTGAATTTACCTCCAAAAATAACATAGATTTGGTTAAACATGTTTCTACATCAAAGCGATTGGCTGCGGATATTTTAAATGCTTCTGTTCCTTCAAAGGAATTGGTAGACTGTTGTTGCGGTTAGAATATGATATCAAATTATTAATTAATTTGAATCGCATCTTTAGTTCACAACCGCTCTTTGATTTATCCGAAGGAAAATGTCAAAAGAGAAAAATCTAATTTTGCATCGTAAAGACAATGCGGGGAGAGATCTAGGTAAGGGGTTGGTTAAGCTTAGGGAAGGTACTAACACCCTAAACTTCTGTAGTACTCTACAGGAACCTTTTGTTTTTTGTATGCTTTTTTATTTTAGTATCTGCTTTAATATATATTGAGCTAAGGGATAGAGTGACCAAAAAACCTAAGGGTTAATCTTAAGTTTACTCGGCAAGACATCGCATCTTGTGCCTACATATCCTGACGGGAATGGAATCAGAGTAATTGTAGTTCCCCTCGAAAGGGAGGTTAGAAACTTCTTGACCGTGGTCAAGGTTTCAATGGGAGTAAACGTATCTTAAGGACACGCTTACGTGAAGTCTTAAAACTCCTATTTCTATGTTGAAAAGTTGAATTAAAATTAGGGTTGAAATTATGGATTCCACGGCGGGAAACCCTAAAGCAGAGTACGGCGACTCTTTGACCTAAAGCTAGGGTAAAGGGTATTTTCGTCCACGGCGAGACACCTAGGCTCTTAAGGTTTGGAAATGGTCAAAGGTTAGGGTTATTGACTCGGTGTTCAAACGGCTAGACCTAATTCCTTCGGAGATGAACATAACGGTAAATCATGCAAAACATGGCAAATTATTATATGGCGGAAATTAAAGTGCAGAAAGTAAAGAAAGCGGAAAAAGCATCGCGACGATCACTCGCGTAAATTACAAATCCCCAAAAAATGCGAAATAAAAAATAAACCGCGACCATGGCCTCGTGTAAATTACATCCATGGAAAATGCAAGAATAATAATGAAATAAGAGTGACGATTGCCTCGCGTAAATTACAACTATAAATTGGAGTGCAAAAAATAAAGGATCAATAAACTATACAACTGAGAAAAAAAATGTTAGGAACGTCATAAATTAGAAATCTAAATATTTTTTTTTAATTACAATTTATTAAAAACTAAATTAACTATAAATCATAAAAAACTGTTACTAACTATAAATTATAAAAAAAGGAAATACTAACTATAAGCTATTAAATGTTTTTAATTATTAGTCATCAGAAAAAATATAATTTCAAGTTATTAAAAAAATAAACTAATTATAAACTATAAAAAATGGTTTTTAATTATAAGTTTTATATAGATATATATAGATTTTTAAAAAGGTTTGTAGTAACTTTAAATAAATAATGGTTTTAATTTACAAGTTTAGATTTAAATTTTAAAAAGGTGGTTTAAATTTAGGAAAAAAGTTTTAGTTTTAAGAAAAGATTTTAATTTTGGAAAAAAAAAACTTTAAAAGAGGTTTTAACTTTAATAAAAGAGTTTTAAATCTTGTTAAAAAAAACTTTACTGTTGATTAAAAGGTCTTAATGTTAGCTTTATGTTTTTTTTGTTGTATTTCTTTTTTTTAAAAATGGTTTAATTAAAAATAATGCACTAACCTCTAAAAAAAGAATTTTGGTTCAAGAGGAGTTTTAATTAAGAAAATTTATTTTAATATTAACTAAATCTAAAAAGTTAGGAAAAGTTTACGGTAACGGCGACGGATTTTTGAGATGGAATTTGAAGCAGTTCCGGAAGGAGGACAATGATGAGAGCTTGAGTTTCTCTGAGTCGCGATGATGATGATTAACGAAGGAAGCTCCATCTTCTTCTTCGAAGAACCGTCACTTTTTTCTCCTTCTAGGTTCGTGGGTTCCTCCTTTCTTCTGATAAGTTGTGAGAACGACCGCCGTTTTTTCTTTTGTCTCCTTCTCCCCCCTTTCTCAAATGCAACTCATGTTTATATAAGTAACAAATTAGGGTTAACTCTAACCTAATGCCCATTTTAAAGCCCAACTTAAAAAATTAGTCAAAACAAAAACAAATTAAAACAAACTTTAAACTCTATTTATTTACTAAACATTAAAAATATTATAAAAAGAATAAAATATTTTCTAATATTTTTAATTTTATGATTTTTGGATATTTTTATGAATAATATGGAAAAAATGAAAAAATAATATTTTTTTAAAAAATAATTTAAATAAAATACGAAAATAATAATTAAATAATAAAAAAAAACTATTTTGTTATTTTTTTTTATGAAACACTCACAACTCCTCACACACGGTCTCTTGCCAATTGTGCTATTTTATTCATTCGAAATAAAGTGACACTAGAAACCATGTAAAGGTAGGACAAATTTGGGGTGCAACAACTGTGAAGGTTCCTCCACCAAACTCAAGAAGCATATCAAATTTGGAAAAATGATGATTTGTAACTCTGAAGCAATATTTAAATTTTGCCTTTTGTCTTTTTTGTGAACACCACTTGACATTACTCTGTCTTTCTGTTTTTGAACAATGAAATATATATCTCTAATGTTCTTTTGACATGAATGAAGCGGTCATAATGTACACAAAGTTGTGAAGCTTTCACTTTGATCTAATTCAAGCTTTTGTTAGCTCAATTTAAATTCTTTGAGCTTTCTTAAAATGTTGGATTATTATCTGCATGTCAAATTATGATTTTACAAATGTTGTCATGCCTCTGGTACATATTTCTTAATAGTATTGTTATTGGGACAGCAACACCATATTTTACAAATGTTGTCATGCCTCTGGTACATATTGTTTATACCCAGACACAATTCTATATGCCATGCATTGGGGACACTAAATTATTTGTGTTATTATAAATTAATTTAAAATATTTATTTTTCACATGATAAAACATAAGAAATGCCCCCACTAAAAAAATCAGTATTTGTATATTTTAAGAACTAAATTTTTTTAAATAATTAAATGGTTGTTTTGTTAGATATTAAAAATAAAAACAAAAGAAAAATATTCAATAATTTCAAAATAGAATTATTTATAACAAAAAATTATATGTTTAAGTATCTTTGATTTTTTTTTTTAAATATAGAATAATAAAATTTTGATAGTTTTAATTTTTTTACACAATAATATATAGTTTCACATTGATATATTTTTCATATAAATATTTATAATAGTATATATATTTTGCCCCACTAATCAAGATTTCTGAATCTGTCTTTGTTCATACCTTTTACATATCCTCACCATATTTATATTTAAAGCCACCAACTACAATTCACAATGATTTTTAATGTGTATATCAACGACATATTTAAACCCAACTACTAAACCTCATTATGCATAATAATCTGTGTTCACTACTAGTTTCTTAAATATACTTTTTCAAACTATACAAAGCTATACAAAGCGACCAGTTTCTTAAAACCATTACAAAACATATTAATTACAAAGTTATACAATATAGTTCATACGGAATATTTTTTACGTTAAATCTATTAAACCATTACAAAATCTCCTATTCGTACAACATGACCAAAAAAGTTGATCCATTAAAATATTTTAATTACCAGTCCTTTGATCTCCTAATATATCACTTATTCTTGGAATGATATAAAAATTAATATCAAATCCCAAACTAATCCCACACGAATGGCTGACCTTTAAA
The DNA here is from genome assembly GCA_963859935.3 of Lathyrus sativus. NCBI lineage: Eukaryota > Viridiplantae > Streptophyta > Magnoliopsida > Fabales > Fabaceae > Lathyrus > Lathyrus sativus. The sequence goes on along the minus strand of OZ012738.1, from coordinate 13,642,065 downwards.
GGGGGACCCTACTCAAGTTGGAAGAGATATTTGGTATGCAAAGTCTGCTATGCACAGCTAGGTCTACATCACTCAGCATTATCGTCCTATTTCATCATTTCTTCAGTTTTTTAATCATATTATAATTCAACATTTTTACTTTTTCAAGTTAATCACTTGTATTTATACAAATTGCTAATATCAAAGCTATCTAAGTCATCTTATATTACTTTTTTAAAGCTTAATATTATACTATTACTTACAATACTCACGCCATGTACCTCTACAATAATACTTGGTTGTTGTTTTCCTTCGATTTACCACATACAAACAAAACTAACTTTTTCTTTTTCACATTACTACCATCAGTATGTTCTTTTCCTGATCCATAGATGGAAACCTGGTGCAGAATTTTTTAAATGTTTCAAGCAACTATTTTCCTTCTCTACTTTCTCATTTGGAATATGGATTCTCTTATTTGAAATACATGATAAAAACTTCTTATTATGACATTTTATCTCAGCATTTGTCAAATGCCCAGCTGTTGAATCTAATCATCATAACTATGATTGAAACACTTTTAAAAGGGCAAGAATACATATGCAGTCAGGAGTCAATCTTATGAACCTCTTCAACGCAGTCACACCACCTCGGCCTACAATTAATATTGAGCCACTAAGGACCGTTGTAGATAGTATCCAACCATTTTCTCAACCCACTACATCTGCACACTAAGGAGGCAAGTGAGTGAGGGTCTGGCCATTTTTTACGCAAATTATTTGTTGTTATGCTGCTGTCTGGAACAATCAATAGACCAGTCCATGTATGGAATCAAAGCTGGTTGTTCTTATCTGATGGAATTTTTCACAAACAAAGGGAGGTGGCTAATAACCTAGGTAATTTAATTTTCTTTTATCCTGTTACTCCTCTATTGTCTTATTTTATTATTCCTGTAGCAATTAACCAAACTATTTTTATTTGGCTTATATCTTTATTTATGCATCTCATCCTACACCTCTTTCAAATCATGATGCAGAACTCTTTTATTGCATTATGTTATTCTTTCTGTAGTTATTAACCAAACTATTTTTATATGGCTTCTATCGTTATTTATGAAACACATTATACATTTCTGCCAAATCATGATGCATAACTACAATTGAACGAAGTTGAACTGCAAAACTTAACTTTGATTGAAATTAAAACTTTACTTTAAGCAAACCGTCAGAGTCTTACTGAATTCAAGTCAATACCGTATCCTGAGGGTTATGTTATACAACAATTGGGTAGCAGACTTATCTATGAAGAGAGAAGTTACGATACTGCCGTTATGAAATCGAAGTTCAAAACACTTTTCAACTCAGTTACTGGCATGGAACATTTTAACAATTACAGTTTTACACTTTTTGCACTTCCATTTTTAACCATTCATAATACTTTGATATTGTTTTGTAGATGAACAACGCATAATCTATAACAAGATAATGCTTGATGTTTCAAATCAGAAGGGAGAGGTGTTTTTCTTGCATGGCTACGGCAGAATCGGTAAAATGTTTATGTGAAAAACACTTGCAACTTCATTGAGGTCAACACATCTAATCGTTTTAACTGTAGCTTCGAGTGGTATTGCTTCTCTGTTATTACCTGGCGATAGAACTACTCATTCAAAGTTTAAGCTACCTGTCCCAACTTTGGAAAATTCGACTTACAAGATTGACTTTGGTGATGACCAAGCCGAACTGCTTCGCCAAACTAAAATGATTATTTGGGACGAGGCCCCAATGTCGAGAAAATTCTGTTTCCAAGCTCTTGATAAGACTTTATAGGATGTCATGAGTAACTAAGAGAATTTTGAGGTTGTGTTCGAAAGAAAAGTTGTTGTTTTCGGTGGAGATTTCAGACAGATCTTGCATGTCATCCCAAGAGGGAGTAAATCTGATACTATCCACTCGATCATCAATGCATCTTACATTTTGGATTCTTGCGAGGTCTTGATGTTAACAAGCAATATGAGGCTGCAAGGAGCTCTAAACACTCAAGATTGTAATGATATTGATGAATTCTCAAAATGGCTTTTACAATTGGGAGAAGGTAGCATATTTGAACCTAATGATGGTTATGTTGATATTGAGGTTCCACCAGAATTACTTATCCAACAATTTGACCAACAATTTGACGACCCTATTCGTGTTATTGTGGAAAGCACTTATCCATCTTTCATGGATAATTATACTTCTTATGACTACTTGAAGAGTCGCGCAATTTTGGCATCAACAATTGAAGTTATTGATCGAATAAACAATTATGTTCTTGATATGATATCGGGTATATTACACGTAAGCGTTTTAGGATTTCACAAATCCATTAATCATCTATATGGTTCTCATTCTTTTGGGTCCCATATCATCTTTCAACAAAACAAGCTCATTAATATCTATTACATCATAATACCACAGACTTTCCACAACTGGATACCCTAAGTCCCTCAAACCATCCAACACTTCAAAATAACTCCAATAATCAGGGTCTATAACCCAAACCTCATATAACCCCTAGTAGCCTAATTTTTTAAACTTAAGAAACCCGACCCCATGATATACAACACACTTAAACCTCGTAGTGTAAACCTAATCAGGATAAATAAAGAAGAATTTGGTCACTGATGAAGGTGCTAAAAAGAAAAGGATCGATGAGGAACAATGTTTAATAATAGTAAATCATACATTGAGAAAGTCTTTGTCTGGAAATGCACAATGGAGGTTAGCACACGTTCAGTATACAACAGGATTCATTGCTTGCTCTTCTTTGCACCATTCGTCTTCTCCAGCTGATTTTAAGATTTGAAAGTTTAAAAAAATGAATGCAGAGCGCAACTTTTTCTTTTTTCTTCTCCTTTTGTTAAAATTTCATAATTTAGATAGACAATTAAAAAACAAAGAGAAAAACATCAGGTCAGATTTTACATGTCCAACAAGACAAAATTTAATATTTCCTTCAAAAAAATTAACATCATAGACCATTTTAAATAACATAATGGTTTTCTAAGGACTGCTTTGTAATATTTTTTTGGCTTAATTGCAACTTTAGTCCCTCTATTTTGTGTTTTTTTTTCAGTTTTGATCCCTCCATTTTAAAAACCACGATTTTGGTCCCTTTTTTAGGTTTCAAGATTAATATTAGTCCCCTTGTCATTTTACGTCATGTTTTTAATGAGGTGGCGCGTTGAATGCTGATGTGGCATTTCCATGTCATTAACTTAAATATTATTTCATTTTCACAAATTTAATAAAATAAAACTTAAATAAAAAACTCCATTAACTTAAATATTATTTCATTTTCATTTTCATCTTCAACCCATTGTAACCATTTTCATCTTCCCATTTTCATTTTCACGAACGAATCAAACCCATTTCTTCTTCCCATTGTAACCCATTTTCCTCAACAAACCCATATCAGCCCTCTTATTTACCAACATGTCCGAAATTTTTTTTTCTTTTTCCTCAACAAACCAGTCTGGGTCTGGTATAAGAAGAAGAGGTAATAAATGTTGGTGTGAGCTTGAGTCACCGTTGATGACGTCATGGACATACGACAATCCCGGAAGAAGATTTCATGGGTGTGGTAATTTTAAGATGATGAGGAAAAAAGGATGTAATTACTTTCAGTGGGTTGATGAAGACATGAGCAATCGTGCTAAAGATGTGATAAGATCTTTGAAAGACAAGAATGAGGAGCTCATGGATGTGAATAAGGACATCAAGAAAAATGAAGATTTGTTAAAGATGAAAATTAGGTTTATGAATTATTTTGTGGGGTTATCTTTGATGTTTGTCTTTTTAGTTGTGTTTGCATTAGTTGCAACACATGTACTCAATTGATGTAATATCAAATGTTGTAGTTACTTCGATTGTCTTCAAATGATGTTATGAGAACATATTGAAATGTTATGAGAACAGATTGTGTAATATTAGGGGAACAGATTGGGAATAGATTTGTGTTGAAACAGTTTGAAACAGATTTGTGTTGGAAACATATTGTATGAACCATCAAGCTACTGTACCATCTGTTCATGGAGATGCTATGATCGATTGTGTAATTTTATGACTCCTCTATGCATATTGAAAGTACTTCATGTTATTTTACACAAAAAAACAACACAGGTAGTTATTAAAGTATGTTAGTATTGAGCTATAAAACTTGGTGGCAGTTGAAAAAATACACAATCTCACGTTTTGCAACTACCTTCAAAAATTCATTCATTAAAAAATTGGTACATATTACTACATACTGTATTGTTTTTTTTATGCTTTACAACTACATTCAAAAATTCATTCATTTTCAATTAACAGTGAATGTAGCTGCACTTGTTATCAATTTTGTAGCAGCAGTTTCAGTGGGTGAAGTTCCATTAACAGCAGGTGAAGTTCAATTATTATGGGTCAATTGGATTATAGATACATTAGGCGCTTTGGCTCTTGCAAGAGAAAAACCTACTAAGGAATTAATGGATTAAAAACCTGTTGGTAGACTGATGTATCAAACAACAGCATCATATAACAGCACTACATAACATAACATTGAAGGCTGATGTATCAAGACCGATGTATCATTACATTGACGACAACATTAAAGACAATATATTTTAAGAAAAAGACATTGAGTTTTTTGGTCATAACATATGCTATAGCAGCATCACAAAAAGTAAAGCAAAACATAGAACTATTCTTGGGTTGGTGGCGGTGCTTGCGACCCTCCGTCTACAACAGTTTCTCCCGCTTCCTTGCTCGACTTGTCACCATTTTTTTTAGATTTTTTGTTGCCACCTTTAGGAATCGTTCTCTCCGCAGCTCGCTTCCCTTTACATGTTCGTTTGTTATGGCCAAAACTCCCACATTTCTTGCACTTGACAGTTTGAAGAGTTATAGGAAGTGTATTTCTTATCCTCGGTTCATCATTCGCCTTGTTACGATTCTTATTAGGACGACCGATAGATCTTCACATGACTGGAGGGCTGATTGGGTTAGCAACATTAACAGGCCATAGTTATGGGCCATTGGTTGGCATGATGATATGACTATAAGTAGCTAGAACAATAGATTTCCTAGACAATATGACACAATGATTTTAGTTAACGTACAAAAAAGATGAATGTAAATGAACATTATATACGAGTTGGTGATACCTATAGAATGATGAAACATAATCTTCGAGCTCCTTCTTGTTATACCATATGCATGCAATAACATGACAACATGGTATTCCACTTAAATCCCACTTCCTACAACCACATTTCTGTTGAAGCAAGTTCACAACATATGTCTCAACACCGTTTGAAACTCCGAATATAACAAAGTCATCATTTGCATGTGTTGCGGTGGAAATAGGATCACAAACTATTAATGAGTTTGAATCGCAATTCAATTCACAACCGCTCTTTGATTTATCCGAAGGAAAAGGTCAAAAGAGGGAAAACCTATTTTGCATCGTAAACACAATGCGGGGAAAGATCTAGGGTTCGGGGGTTGGTTAAATTTAGGGAAGGTATTAGCACCCTAAACTTCTGTAGTACTCTACAGGAACCTTTTGTTCAAATGTTTACTATTTTGCTTTATTTATTTGCTTAAGGTATATGTACAAAGGATTAAAAGTGAGAAAAGAGACCTAAGGGGTTAATTCTAAGTTTACTCGGCAAGACATCGCATCTTGTGCCTACGTATCCTTACGGGAGTGGAATCAGAGTAATCGTAGTTCCTCTCAATAGGGAGGTTAGAAACTTCTTGACTGTGGTCAAGGTCTCAAGGGGAATAAACGTATCTTAGGGACACGCTTACGAGGAGTGTAGAAACTCCAAATCTCTACGTTGAATTGTTAAGTTGTAGTTAGGGTTAAATTAGGTTAGGGATTCCGCGGCGGGAAACCCTAAAATGAGCGCGGCGGCTCTTTGACCTAATGCTAGGGGTAAAATTGTAATCCTGCCTGCGGCGAGGCATTTGTGAAAATTAGGGTTTGGTTAGGGATTCCGCGGCGGGAAACCCTAAAATGAGTGCGGCGACCCTTTTGGCATAACACTAGGATAAAAGCAATTTTGCCCACGGCGGGACACCTAGGCTAAACAGGGTTTGATCCATTAAAGGGGTAAGGCTATTGACTCGGCGGCCAAAAGGCTGGACCTAATCCTTCGGAAGGATAAAACTGTAAAAAAAATGTGAAAATATGACAAATCATTATGTGGAGGAATAATTAAGGTACAAAAATAAGGAAAGTAATAAAGGCAGAGGGTATAAAGAAACAAAGAAACATTTCTGAAAACATGAAGAATATGAAAATATGTAATAACACTTAGAATGAAGTGAGGGAGGAAAATAGTGTGGGGCTGTGGCCACCACAAGCACATCTCAACCTCAAGCATGCAAATGAAATGCAGGAATAAAGAAAATAAAAGGTACACAAAATGACACGGCAAAGGAGTTCCTTACGAAAAGGTTTTAATTTTTTAATATTTTAATTATGTAAAAAAAATGTTTTAATTTTTTTAATATTTTAATTATATATATAAAAAAAGGTTTTAATTTTAAAATGGAATTACTTAGTTAAAAAAATTTAAGTTTAAATTATAAAAAAAATGTTAAGTTTAAATTATATATATAAAAAAAATGTTTTTGGGAACAAAAAGGTTTTTTTAGAAAAAAATGTTTACGGGAACAAAAAAAGGCTTTTTTTGGAAAAAAATGTTTACGGGAACAAAAAAAGGTTTTTTTTTTGGGAAAAAAGGTTTACGGGAACAAAAAAAGGTTTTTTTTTTTGGGAAAAAAGGTTTACGGGAACAAAAAAAGGCTTTTTTTTGGAAAAAAATGTTTACGGGAACAAAAAAGGTTTTTTTTGGGAAAAAATGTTTTAGTTTTAATAAAAAAGGTTTTGATTTTGAAAAAGGTTTTGATAAAAAAAAAATAACAATAGAATTGCAAATGCAAACAGACAATTAATGAACATGCAAACAATCCTATACGACACAATCATGGTTCATACAGATCAAAATCTACGGATCTAAACAACAATGAAGGTTAACATGGCAAGGATGCAAATAAATATGAAAAATGCAAAGGATTTAGTAATTTAACGGACCTAAACACATTAACATGGCAAAATATGCACATAAACATGAAAAGGCAAAAGGTTTAGTAATTTAACCTACGAAGCGGAGGTTTGCTTCGGTAAATGTGAAAAAGGTTTGAATAAGGGAACACTGGAGAGCTCCAATCCTTCTAACGAGTTGTGGGAACGACCGCCTTTCTTCTCTGGGGATCTCCTTTGTTTCTCCCTCTCTCTCCTCTTTTCTGAAGAAAACCTTCTGACCCCTCTTAGGTTTTTTCATTCTCTCTTCTTTTCCAACAAGGCAACACATGTATATATAGGGAACAAATTAGGGTTAACACCAAATTGTCAATAATGTCCCTAAAGCCCATTTTAAAGCCCAAACTAAATAATTAGTTAAGAAAAAATAAAATTTAAATAATTTAAAATAATTAAAATAAACTTAAAATAAAAACTAATAATCCTATTGATTCCTAAAATAAAAAATATTATAAAAGGAACAAAATTTTTCAATATTTTTTTATTTTATGATTTTTTGGATATTTTTATGAATAATTTAGAAAAAGTGAAAAAAATAATATTTTAAAAAATGATTTAATTAAAATACGAAAATAATAATTAAATAATAATAAAAAACTATTTTTGTTATTTTTTTAATGAAAGATAGAAAAATTTAGAGTAAAAATAATAAAGAACAAAAAAAGTGACAAAGGTGAGATTTAATTTTTAAAATAGTTAGAAAAAAAGATTTAATTTTAAAAAAGATAGAAAAAGATTTAACTTTAAAGAGGAGTTAGAAAAAGATTTAAAAAAAGTTAGAAAAAAGATTTAATTTTAAAAAGAAGTTAGATTTTTATTTTTAAAAAAAAATATTAGAATTTGATAAAAAAATGTGTTAGAAATTAATTTAAAAAAGGTTATAAAAAATTTACTCTTGAAGAAAAGAGAAAAAAAAAAAAGTTAAATTTTAATCTAAATCCTAAAAGTTAGTAAGAAGAGCTTTAAATAAATAAACTAAATAGAAAAAAAAAAGTTAATAAAAAATATTAGTAAAGTTATAAAAAAAAAATTTAATTAAATTATTATTAGTTAAAAAAACAAGATCTAAAAAAAAGGTTAATTTATTAAGTTAATAAGAATTTAAAATAAAAATAAAAAAGAAAGGGTAAAATTTGGGGTATTACAGTTGCCCCTATTTAAATGGCTACACCGGACGATTTGAGTGACAGAGACTCGTGGAATCGTGGTGGAGAGATTTAAATATAGATAACCGAAAATTTTGCCCTTATATGCGACGATATGCAATGCTATGGACAAAACTGGAACGACTTAATGCAGATGATGCCATGACTATGATATGATGCGTATGCTGGAATAATGAATGTGAAAATGCTGACGAAACATGACGACACCGAGACAGACGCCACGAGAAGAAACACACTGGGGAAAATGACGCGCTGAGACACAGTACATCACTGGGGAATTCTAAAAATGATAGTCAACTGGTGCGAATGACCAATTGTCACTTTTAGAAAAGGAACGAGATCCTCGAATGGAGATGGTACCTATGAGACGGCCTCCACTGGGGAATCTAAAAATAAAACTGGATCACGTACGATTGTAAGATCGATCACAGAATGCATGGAGCATTGAGCAAAGAATAACATCCAAGCTTCTGTAAACTATCTCTCGTGACACGATCAAACGGACTTTTCGGGAATCCGTAGCAAATATACAGGGTAAAAACCGGCTGTATGCCAAAATAAATGGACTTTAGGAATAAGATCCTTAAATGGAGATGGCACCTATGAGACGGCCTCCACTTGGGAATGTTTAATAATAACAGGATCTACACGACTTGCAAGATCGATTACAGACTGCTGGAGCATTGAGCAAAGAATAACATCCAAGCTTCTGTAACTTATCCTTCGTGATGGGATCGAACGGACTTTTCGGAAATCCGTATCAAATATACAGGGTAAAGACCGGCTGTATGCCAAAATAAATGGACTTTAATGGGAAATGCCCTGATAAGCTTCTCGAGGGAGAACTGTCACTCATCGTTGGAAGGGACTTATATGCCAAAATGGATAAGCACTCAAATAAAGAGGCTGTTGCTTATCTGATAAATAAATCTTCTCGCATTTAAGGTCGGCGCCTGGAATACGATTCTGATTCTTCTCTTACTGAAGGATAAATAAACTTCCTCATGCTTCAAGATCGTGCTCTCCTGAACATGAAAAGGGTAAACTGAACTTCCTCATACTTCAGAATCGTGCTCTCCTGAATATGATTTGGCTCTTTCTTGTAAATGAAATTCTTCATACTTCAGAATCGTGCTCTCCTGAATATGAAAAGGGCTAACTGAACTTCCTCATACTTCAGAATCGTGCTCTCCTGAATATGATTCGGCTCTTTCTTGTAAATGAAATTCTTCATACTTCAGAATCGTGCTCTCCTGAATATGAAAAGGGCTAACTGAACTTCCTCATACTTCAGAATCACACTCTCCTGAATATGATTCGGCTCTTTCTTGTAAATGAAATTCTTCATACTTCAGAATCGTGCTATCCTGAATATGAAAAGGGCTAACTGAACTTCCTCATACTTCAGAATCGTGCTCTCCTGAATATGATTCCGCTCAAACCTCCCCGTACTTCAAGATCGTGCTCTCCTGAATACGATTTGGTTCAAACCTCCCTATACTTCAAGACAACAGGGAAAATGGAAGCCCAACTGCTCCATGGAGATGGCCATTTGCTGCAAGTCATAACGAAGATAGGATCGGCTTCTTAGGTGAGAAATGCTGTATATTGACGCTGTAAGATGTAAAGTGTTGTACCGATGTTGTAACATGTAGGATTGTAAAGTGTTGTACTGATGGATTTTCCAGGCGTGAACTGGCGTGCATCTGTAAAGGATCGTAGTTGATTTTCTTGAAAGATAGTGCAAAATAAATGCACGTCCGGGTACAGTGATAACCCTCTTGGGCGAGAACAGTCGCGTATTTGCCATGGTGTGGTGAAAATCTTTAGACGGTGCAAAATAAATGCACGTCCGATTGGGCTCGACGACCGACAAGACTGAGATTCAATCTAGGATCGAGCTAGAAAGAAAACTGGTAATCAAGACTCCATCGAGGGAATGAACTCGAAGGGTAGATATCTTATCCTGGCGAGTAGGGATGGCAACGGGGCGGGTCGGGGGCGGGTTTTACTATACCCGCACCCGCACCCGCTTTCATGTACCGCACCCGCACCCGCCCCCAAACCCGACCGGGGGTAAAAATTTACCACCCAGACCCGCCCCCAGTAGAGAACGGGTGCACCCGCACCCGCCCCGCCCCCACCCGAAAAAAAAAAAATATTTTTAATTACAATAAAAATTAATAACTTAATTAAAAAATTGATTATTTTAATAAATTAATTATTTAATTAATTAAAATTTTAATTAGTAAATAAATATTAACTTGATTAATTTATTTATTTTAATTACAATAAATGTATTAATAATTTAATTAAAAATATAATTAATAAATAAATATTAAAATAAGTAAAATAAAAAAATTAAATTAAAATAAATTATTCGGGGACGGGGCGGGGCCGGGTGCGGGCGGGTCTTAGTGTCTACCCGCACCCGTAATTAAAAATCGGATTTTCCCCGCACCCGCACCCGTACCCACTCAAACCGGGTTTTCCCCGCTAATTTCGGGGCGGGTCCGGGCGGGCCCCGACGGGTCTGGGTTTTTTTGCCATGCCTACTGGCGAGGAAAGATAGCTGAAGTAACCGTCATCCACGAGGATCGAGCTCTGTGGGGAAACTGGAAACAAGTAAGCATTTTATGCTTAGGGCTGACAATCTATTTGGAGAGAATGGACAAACCCCAATTACTCGGTGGTAACGACCAATGATGGAGACACGATGAACCTGTGCATGTTATCGCGTATGTTAATGGATATGTTAATATGAATGTATGTTGATGTCTATGTATGTAACTATGCAAGATGTTATGAAATGAGTATGTAATGAGTATGTAATGAATATGAAATGAAATAGGCATGTGATGCTTATGCCCTTGCGTATACTGACGAAACAGACTAGAGACGGGACGAGAGATGAAATAAACATCTCGACGGAAATACCCTGCGTTCTCTGCAACCAATACGTCAATCATGGGTAAGAAAGATCAATGGTAGAACCAACTCTAGTTTTAAAGTTCTGAATTCTCTGAGGAGAAGGTAATCTGCTTGGGTGTACAGTATCACGTCTTCACATGGGGAGAAGAAAACCTGGGGGACACTTTTGAGTTACCCAAGAAAAAGTTGTCAGCTTATAGTCTCGCTGGGGACTGTCACTGGGAGCATGTCGGTGAAATCTTTGATATCTTAGGGACCACCGGCTCCATCCAAAGTATTGTCAGCTTAAAGTCTCGCTGGGGACTATGATGAGGCAATAGTTTAAGAGCCTGTTGCAACACTGAGCTTTACTGGGGGATGAAAGCCGCTGTGAGTAAAATCCATCGGGTGCATGAAGAAAAGTTGTGAAACCACATGGTTTTGATCTTGAAGGACCTTATAGCAGTCGCCATTTGTTTCCTTTAAAAACATGGTGCCCCAGGATACTTGCGTTGCGAGGTATGGTCATCTCAAGAGGATTTTATAGAGAACACGGAGTCTGGTTGCCCCACTGTTTTCAAACTCTTTGAGAGATTCGTCAGGTCTGGACGTAACTGGCACAATTTAATCGTGTTACGACAAAATCTTTGAGAAATAGCTCTTAAGAACGTCGGCCTCGCGTTGGTAAGCGAATTGGGAAACTGCCTGCCCCTGTTTAGCAGGATCTTCAAGTTTCACGGGCTATATCCATATGTAACCCTCTAAGATATCAAGCAAAATCGTCATGCCTGAAATGCCTATCCTGAGCTTGTCAATGCACACATATATTTGTCTTGAATTTTTGTTTTGAAAAAGATATCGCAATAACTTGTGATCGAAATCACTAATCGGGATATAAGTTTTAATTACAATGCCAACATGAATTTTTTTTTAGCATAGCTCGTAGGAGTCAGGAAACGTGGTCTTGTCAAGTATGCTTTCAACCGAAGTCCTACTTCAATTAGGTCTTTTGAAGGTTGTATCGTGGCTCGTTTCACGGTTTAAGAAACAAAGGATAAAGGCTCAAAGTTATATTTGTACCCACCCCTTCTTCGTGATGTTCTCCAATCCTAATTCAGTTAACCGGATACGAACGCTCATATCTCAAGCGGATTTGCTATGGTCGAGAACTTATCAAGGCTTTGGACATGGCAGTCACTCACCTATTTCTAATGGCAATTGGTCACACGACCTTGTTCTTTATTAGGGATTCTAAAAGAAACTACTGGTTTGTTGTTCTTATTCCCTAACTTTTGCCTGGACAACGTCTTTTGATCTGACTTTGGAGTCCAGCGGGATGCCCTAGTTTTGCCTAAGTCTCCTTCATAGGTTTCGACTTAGCGGGTCTTATTTTTTTTTGAATATTCTTTTATGCACAAGTCGTGTAAATCCTTTGAAATGCTCGTGACTGCCCCACTCCTTAGGTAACCGAGGGATAGTCATTGTATTGGACTTCTTAAGATGCTAAGGATAAATTCTCGAAGGTTTGCTCCTCCTTTTTAAGAGTCTAAGCGCTCGATCGGTTTAACTGAAACCTACCTTGCCCCAGGTTAGGATGAAGGTTCTTAAAAAGAAAGAAAAACTCCTACTTCAAGGCTCAAAGGGTTGACTAGGGATTAACATCCTTATATCTCCAGTGTTTGGGATTTGAAACAATGCCTTACATCATCAGCGGGTTTCAATCGAAAGCATACGACAAGAAATCTGACGTTTTAGGTTCGTCATCCTCCCCCCAATTCTCCATCAGAACAAGAGATCGGGTAAAGTTGGCATTATAATTTATGAAAACGTTTTTGAATGAGTGAAGCGAATGGATTTATTCAAGACAAACATATGTGTTGCATCAAAGATAAACAAGTTCGTGCATGCTAAATATGCTTAATCAAAGAGAAATGCATATAAATAAACAAATGAACTGTCGGAAAAATCCTTCTAAATGTTTATGAAATCTTGCATTCAAGAGTAACAGTTTCCTTTGGCGGAGCCTCAATGGAAAGGACGTCTGGTTCATGATCACTGTGAGTCGTCATGGCTTACCCCAGTTATGCTGGTCACATCTTCAACAGTTTTCAGTCGTTGCTTCAAAATAAATTTCCCAGATCCTTTGTTGATCCCGGTCATATCACCTTGAGGGTTATTGAAATGAAGCGGGCTAGGCCTTTGAATAATGACTGGATTCGGCTGATAGGCGTAGCATGCTTTGCAGAATTTGCACTTGACGAGTGAGGAACCCCGAAAGGAGTCTCGATCTTCAGCTGAGCATCGCCAAAAGACAACTTCTTCGTTTCTAGCAAATTTCTGACAACTTTCTTAAGAGCATAGCAATTCTCTAGATCATGGCCGGGCGCACCCTCATGAAATAAACAATGAGCGGTAGCGTTGTAACTTGCAGGTAATGGATTAGGTGGAGGATTAAGAGGCGGACCCAAAGCCCGAGTAGTGATGAGACCTTGCTTGACCAAAGAGGGATACAACTCGGTAAAAGTCATCGGGATCGGCGGACAAGGTTTATACGTTCTTCTGTTTGGCATATTCTGGCGAGGAGCCGGACTCTTTGGCTGTTGAGGAGCAGGAGTATTGGGTGCCTGTAGGTAGTTGACAGGAGGCGGATAAACAGGAGGTTGTTGCATAGGTTGATACATGGGAACCTGTTGATTGAAAGAAGGTGTAATAGCTGCCACATAGGGTTGTTGAGCATATTGGACCGGGTACCCTTGAGGTTGAGCATAACCTTGCAGATGCCGATAAAAGCGTTCCCTTGGTTTACCAGAGGATATAGCATTAGTCTCACTCTCCTTCTTTTTCTGGGAGCTATAAGGAGGTTTCTTCGGCTGATCCTTAGAAGCGCCATGATTATTTGTCATTTTACCACTCTTCATACCCAATTCAATCTTGACACCCACAGCAACGATGTCGGAGAAATTTGAAGTCACACTACCCACCATTCTCTCGTAAAATTCTGGACGGACTGCGTCGATAAACCAATCAGCTAACTCTTTCTCGGTCAAAGGAGGTTCTACCTGCGAAGCAGTCTCTCTCCACCTTTGAGCATACTCTTTGAATGATTCAGAATTCTTTTGTGACATACTCAGCAATTGTCTTCTGTCAGGAGCCAGATCCATATTGTACTTGTAGTGTTTGATGAAAGCGTCAGATAAATCCTGGAAACTCTTAATGCGAGACTGGTCTAAAGTTAAATACCACTTGGAGGAAGCACCCTTCAAACTATCTTGGAAGCAATGAATCATCAGTTTATCATTCTCAACATGGGCAGCCATTTTGCGATAATACATGATCAGATGACTCTTAGGACAGGTGGCACCTTCATAACGATCGAAGTTCGGAGTTTTGAACTTTGGGGGAATAACCAAACCTGAAACCAAACAAACATCCCTTGCAGCAGTCCCAAAAATTTGATCACCCTCTACCTTTTTCAATCTCTGGACGATAGTGTTTACTTCCTCACGAAGCTTATCATGTTTTTCATAACCCTCAACATTCTCATCAAGATTATCAAAAGCTGTCTCATTGAAGTACGGTTGCGCACGAGTGTGTACAACAGGTGGTGCAAAGATAGGAGCCCCCCTAGAAACTTCAGAAAACAAGGGCACGGCTTGCTGAACAGGTTGATTAATCGGAACAGTGGCTTGAGGAGGCACAAAACCCGGAGCAAGACCATAAGGTGGGTCCCTTGCTACGGTCACACTTGGTGGAGGGTCCACAGTAACGCCGGTAATCTCAGAAACAACAGTGGGCTGGGTATCCATCTTAGCATTCATGACATGTAACAATTCCATCATTCGCCCCATACCCCCTCGAAGGTCTTCAAGTTCATTGCTAAGGCGATCAATCTCTTTTGCCTGATCCTCCATTCTTTTCCGAGTTTGAGCTCTGGTGTTGTATTGGTGCCGAGAACTCAGGGTGACGAAACTGGAAGGTGAGAGAACCGAGTGTGAGAAATCGGGAGACACATGCAATGCAAGAAAGTAAATGATGCTAAAATGTGAATGTAAATGAAGATTTCATGGAATTCAAAACATTTACGAATGTCGTGGGGTACCAAAGAAATCTTTTTCTTGTTTTTTCATTTTATATTTTTTTTTTATTTATGGTATCCCGCGATATCCATAAATGATATTTGAACTCCATGAAATACAATGCAATGAGATGCTTTATGGATGCAATGCATGAAAACACACAAAGTCCTAGGTTAAAGGCTTGCATGAGGTTCAAAGGCGAATACCCTCCCTTGAAGTTAGATGGTTCATCCGGTTCTAAGGGATCTCAATATCATTGATCCTTCACCATGGTGGTTGTTCAGAAGGCAACTGACTTGCCAACCAAAACCCTCCAAGTTTAAGATCTCAATGAGCGTAGTATCGAGTGTCAACCAACTTCAGTCTGCACCAAAGCCGGTTACCTCACTACTTTCTAAAGGCCAAGATGAGTTAACTAGGGTTCTAAAAGTCAGTTAGTGCATTGACAACATATGGCAGCCTCAATATTATCCTCAACTTGACTTAAGGAATATAAGCACCAACCAAGAAGTCGCACTAACTATGGCCACCAGATCAACCGCATCGATATACGTCGTACAGTTTCCTTGGTCTATTGCCATTTACCTAAGGTACACTAGATCCGGGTTAGGACCTATCTCACAGCACAAGGAACAGTCCCACAATCAAAGCGCAAATATATACATGCAAATGAATAATAACACAGATAGTAATAAATATGAACAAGTTAGGGATAACCCTCAAAAGTTTAGGTCTCCCCAGTGAAGTCGCCATTTTCTGTTGCGGTGGAAATAGGATCACAAACTATTAATGAGTTTGAATCGCAATTCAATTCACAACCGCTCTTTGATTTATCCGAAGGAAAAGGTCAAAAGAGGGAAAACCTATTTTGCATCGTAAACACAATGCGGGGAAAGATCTAGGGTTCGGGGGTTGGTTAAATTTAGGGAAGGTATTAGCACCCTAAACTTCTGTAGTACTCTACAGGAACCTTTTGTTCAAATGTTTACTATTTTGCTTTATTTATTTGCTTAAGGTATATGTACAAAGGATTAAAAGTGAGAAAAGAGACCTAAGGGGTTAATTCTAAGTTTACTCGGCAAGACATCGCATCTTGTGCCTACGTATCCTTATGGGAGTGGAATCAGAGTAATCGTAGTTCCTCTCAATAGGGAGGTTAGAAACTTCTTGACTGTGGTCAAGGTCTCAAGGGGAATAAACGTATCTTAGGGACACGCTTACGAGGAGTGTAGAAACTCCAAATCTCTACGTTGAATTGTTAAGTTGTAGTTAGGGTTAAATTAGGTTAGGGATTCCGCGGCGGGAAACCCTAAAATGAGCGCGGCGGCTCTTTGACCTAATGCTAGGGGTAAAATTGTAATCCTGCCTGCGGCGAGGCATTTGTGAAAATTAGGGTTTGGTTAGGGATTCCGCGGCGGGAAACCCTAAAATGAGTGCGGCGACCCTTTTGGCATAACACTAGGATAAAAGCAATTTTGCCCACGGCGGGACACCTAGGCTAAACAGGGTTTGATCCATTAAAGGGGTAAGGCTATTGACTCGGCGGCCAAAAGGCTGGACCTAATCCTTCGGAAGGATAAAACTGTAAAAAAAATGTGAAAATATGACAAATCATTATGTGGAGGAATAATTAAGGTACAAAAATAAGGAAAGTAATAAAGGCAGAGGGTATAAAGAAACAAAGAAACATTTCTGAAAACATGAAGAATATGAAAATATGTAATAACACTTAGAATGAAGTGAGGGAGGAAAATAGTGTGGGGCTGTGGCCACCACAAGCACATCTCAACCTCAAGCATGCAAATGAAATGCAGGAATAAAGAAAATAAAAGGTACACAAAATGACACGGCAAAGGAGTTCCTTACGAAAAGGTTTTAATTTTTTAATATTTTAATTATGTAAAAAAATGTTTTAATTTTTTTAATATTTTAATTATATATATAAAAAAAGGTTTTAATTTTAAAATGGAATTACTTAGTTAAAAAAATTTAAGTTTAAATTATAAAAAAAATGTTAAGTTTAAATTATATATATAAAAAAAATGTTTTTGGGAACAAAAAGGTTTTTTTAGAAAAAAATGTTTACGGGAACAAAAAAAGGCTTTTTTTGGAAAAAAATGTTTACGGGAACAAAAAAAGGTTTTTTTTTTGGGAAAAAAGGTTTACGGGAACAAAAAAAGGTTTTTTTTTTGGGAAAAAAGGTTTACGGGAACAAAAAAAGGCTTTTTTTTGGAAAAAAATGTTTACGGGAACAAAAAAGGTTTTTTTTGGGAAAAAATGTTTTAGTTTTAATAAAAAAGGTTTTGATTTTGAAAAAGGTTTTGATAAAAAAAAAATAACAATAGAATTGCAAATGCAAACAGACAATTAATGAACATGCAAACAATCCTATACGACACAATCATGGTTCATACAGATCAAAATCTACGGATCTAAACAACAATGAAGGTTAACATGGCAAGGATGCAAATAAATATGAAAAATGCAAAGGATTTAGTAATTTAACGGACCTAAACACATTAACATGGCAAAATATGCACATAAACATGAAAATGCAAAAGGTTTAGTAATTTAACCTACGAAGCGGAGGTTTGCTTCGGTAAATGTGAAAAAGGTTTGAATAAGGGAACACTGGAGAGCTCCAATCCTTCTAACGAGTTGTGGGAACGACCGCCTTTCTTCTCTGGGGATCTCCTTTGTTTCTCCCTCTCTCTCCTCTTTTCTGAAGAAAACCTTCTGACCCCTCTTAGGTTTTTTCATTCTCTCTTCTTTTCCAACAAGGCAACACATGTATATATAGGGAACAAATTAGGGTTAACACCAAATTGTCAATAATGTCCCTAAAGCCCATTTTAAAGCTCAAACTAAATAATTAGTTAAGAAAAAATAAAATTTAAATAATTTAAAATAATTAAAATAAACTTAAAATAAAAACTAATAATCCTATTGATTCCTAAAATAAA
>OZ012738.1:13594688-13623340 GCA_963859935.3 Lathyrus sativus | reverse complement strand
CCTTATAGAAGGGATTCATGTTAGAAGGGATTCATGTTAGAAGGGGTTCTCCTTAGAAGGGATTCTCCTTAGAAGGGATTCTGATTCTAGTAGGGATTCATTATAGAAGGGATTCATGTTCTAGAAGGGATTCATGTTAGAAGGGATTCAAGATAGAAGGGATTCTGATTTTAGAAGGGATTCATGTTAGAAGGGATTCTCCTTAGATGGGATTCATGTTCTAAAAGGGATTCTCCTTAGAAGGGATTCATCTTCTAGAAGGGATTCATGTTAGAAGGGATTCTGATTCTAGAAGGGATTCTGGTTCTAGAAGGGATACATGTTAGAAGGGATTCATGTTAGAAGGGATTCTCCTTCGAAGGGATTCTGGTTCTAGAAGGGATTCATATTCTAGAAGGGATTCATGTTCTAGAAGGGATTCTCCTTAGAAGGGATTCATGTTCTAGAAGGGATTCATGTTAGAAGGGATTCTGGTTCTAGAAGGGATTCATGTTAGAAGGGATTCTAGTTCTAGAAGGGATTCTCCTTAGAAGGGATTCAAGTTAGAAGGGATTCAGGTTAGAAGGGATTCATTTTCTATAAGGGATTCTCCTTAGAAGGGATTCATGTTCTAGAAGGGATTCATATTAGAAGGGATTCTGGTTCTAGAAGGGATTCTGGTTCTAGAAGGGATTCTCCTTAGAAGTGATTCATGTTCTAGAAGGGATTCTCCTTAGAAGGAATTCATGTTCTAGAAGGGATTCTCCTTAGAAGGGATTCATGTTCTAGAAGGGATTCATATTAGAAGGGATTCTAGTTCTAGAAGGGATTCACGTTAGAAGGGATTCTAGTTCTAGAAGGGATTCTAGTTCTAGAAGGGATTCTAGTTCTAGAAGGGATTCTCCTTAGAAGGGATTCATGTTCTATAAGGGATTCATGTTAGAAGGGATTCATGTTCTAGAAGGGATTCTCCTTAGAAGGGATTCATGTTCTAGAAGGGATTCATGTTAGAAGGGATTCATATTAGAAGGGATTCTGGTTCTAGAAGGGATTCATGTTCTAGAAGGGATTCATGTTAGAAGGGATTCATATTAGAAGGGATTCTGGTTCTAGAAGGGATTCCTGTTAGAAGGGATTCTGTATGTTCTAGAAGGGATTCATTATAGAAGGGATTCTGCTTCTAGAAGGGATTCCTTATAGAAGGGATTCATGTTAGAAGGGATTCATGTTAGAATGGGTTCTCCTTAGAAGGGATTCTCCTTAGAAGGGATTCTGATTCTAGTAGGGATTCATTATAGAAGGGATTCATTTTCTAGAAGGGATTCATGTTAGAAGGGATTCAAGATAGAAGGGATTCTGATTTTAGAAGGGATTCATGTTAGAAGGGATTCTCCTTAGATGGGATTCATGTTCTAGAAGGGATTCTCCTTAGAAGGGATTCATGTTCTAGAAGGGATTCATGTTAGAAGGGATTCTGATTCTAGAAGGGATTCTGGTTCTAGAAGGGATTCATGATAGAAGGGATTCATTTTAGAAGGGATTCTCCTTCGAAGGGATTCTAGTTCTAGAAGGGATTCATGTTCTAGAAGGGATTCATGTTCTAGAAGGGATTCTCCTTAGAAGGGATTCATGTTCTAGAAGGGATTCATGTTAGAAGGGATTCTGGTTCTAGAAGGGATTCATGTTAGAAGGGATTCTAGTTCTAGAATGGATTCTCCTTAGAAGGGATTCAAGTTAGAAGGGATTAAAGTTAGAAGGGATTCATTTTCTAGAAGGGATTCTCCTTAGAATGGATTCATTTTCTAGAAGGGATACATATTAGAAGGGATTCTGGTTCTAGAAGGGATTCTGGTTCTAGAAGGGATTCTCCTTAGAAGTGATTCATGTTCTAGAAGGGATTCATGTTAGAAGGGATTCATGTTCTAGAAGGGATATATATAATTTATTTGTCATTGATTTATAGTCTTTTAAATTTGAGGCTTAGTAACGAAGAAAAACGAAATTTGGTGACGGAGAAGAAACAAATTGAATATATTTACATCTAATAAATCATAATTAAATGTTAAATGGTAAATATAAAGAAATTTGAGCTTTATGATATTTTTTAATTATTACGTATATTTTATGAAATATATGTCATGGATTATAGTCTTTCAACTTGGTTTCTTTGTGTGTTAAAAACTAAAATTTTGTGATGGAGAAGAAAAATAAAATATAATTGGTTTTTTACATCTATTATAGTCTATTGTGCTTGTATCTTAGAGATAAAATAACCTAAAACTTTGTGATGGTGAAGAAATATATTGAACATTTTTTGATGCAATATACCATAAGGTAATGTGAATACGATGAGTATGAATAATATTGAGCTTGTTTATTTAAGTTTAACTATTATGATTAAGTATAAATTATGGGTCATTTAGTTACAATACTTATATTACATATATTATACGACAATAGAATGTGAATATTGTGAATACAAAGAAAATTGAACTTGAATATTTAACTTTAGTGATTACCCATATATATATATAATTTATTTGTCATTGATTTATAGTCTTTTAAATTTGTGGCTTAGTAACGAAGAAAAACGAAATTTGGTGATGGAAAAAAAAACATATTGAATATATTTACATCTAATAAACCATAGTTAAATGTTAAATGGTAAATATAAATAAATTTGAGCTTTATAATATTTTTTAATTATTACCTATATATTATGAAATATATGTCGTGGACTATAGTCTTTCAACTTGGTTTCATAGTGTGTTAAAACCTAAAAGTTTGTGATGGAGAAGAAAAATAAAATATAATTGTTTTTTTACATCTATTATAGTCTATTGTGCTTGTTTCTTAGAGATAAAATAACCTAAAACTTTGTGATGGTGAAGAAAAATATTGAATATTTTTAGATGCAATATACCATAAGGTAATGTGAATACGATGAGTATAAATAATATTGAGCTTGTATATTTAAGTTTAACAATTACGCATATGTATTAATTATGGAGAAGAAATTTTGAACAGTTGTGCCATTTCATTTTCTTTGATTAATTTCTTGTATAAGGAGTAATTTGACCTCTGTTTTAAGATATAGAATAACGAAAATCATACTTTCTCTATACATTCCTCATCTGTTCTCTATTGCCAGAAGCAGATTGTTCTTCAAGAATTATCCCCACAAAGATTTCGTGAACCCAGGCAAAAAAAAGGGTCGAAATAATTTGTTCAAAAAGTGTACGAACACGATTCCTCGAAGATATCCAAGATTATCATACCAAATTTTCTAACACTCAGTCCCTTCATATATCTAGAGATTTAGAGGATTCTACAATGACCTTAGGTTTTGATTGTCTAAGACGCGAGCGGACATGGGATTTAACTTATTCTTTGTTCCTTTCTCTCATCCTAGGGAGGAAGACTTCGGGAGGAGTGTGGCTACCCTTTCCTTCTTCAGGATCAGGGGAAGAAGTATGACACATGCGTTGTCGAACGGTTGTAGATTTTTGGACCTCTTCTACATCCTTCTTGACTCTTGAGCTATGGTTTTATTCGAAGCCGCCTTTTGACTAGTGTTGTTATTCATATTAGAGTCATTTAGACTTTCTTCAATCTAAGTTAGTTTCTATGCCAAGGCCTGAGAGTTTTGTTGTTGAAGCATCTTGTACATGTTGTTCAAGATTTCATTGTCTCCTTGGAGGTCTATATTAGCCTGAGAGTTTTATATCATATATTATACTACAATACAATGTGAATATTGTGAATACAAAAAAATTGAACTTGAATATTTAACTTTAGTGATTACCCATATATATATATATATATATATATATATATATATATATATATATATATATATATATATATATATATATATATATATATATATATATATATATATATATATATATATATATATATATATATATATATATATATATATATATATATATATATATATATATATATATATATATATATAATTAATTAATTTATTTGTCATTGATTTATAGTCTTTTAAATTTGTGGCTTAGTAACGAAGAAAAATGAAATTTGGTGACGGAGAAGAAACAAATTGAATATATTTACATCTAATAAATCATAATTAAATGTTAAATGGTAAATATAAATAAATTTGAGCTTTATGATATTTTTTAATTATTACGTATATTTTATGAAATATATGTCATGGATTATAGTCTTTCAACTTGGTTTCTTAGTGTGTTAAAACTAAAATTTTGTGATGGAGAAGAAATATAAAATATAATTGTATTTTTACATCTATTATAGTCTATTGTGCTTGTATCTTCGAGATAAAATAACCTAAAACTTTGTGATGGTGAAGAAATATATTGAACATTTTTAGATGCAATATACCTTAAGGTAATGCGAATACGATGAGTATGAATAATATTGAGCTTGTTTATTTAAGTTTAACTATTATGATTAAGTATAAATTATTGGTCATTTATTTACAGTACTTATATTACATATATTATAATACAATACAATGTGAATATTGTGAATACAAAGAAAATTGAACTTGAATATTTATCTTTAGTGATTACCCATATATATATATATATATATATATATATATATATATATATATATATATATATATATATATATATATATATATATATATATATATATATATATATATATATATATATATATATATATATATATATATATATATATATATATATATATATATATATATATATATATATATATATATAATTTATTTGTCATTGATTTATAGTCTTTTAAATTTCAGGCTTACTAACGAAGAAAAACGAAATTTGGTGACGGAGAAGAATCAAATTGAATATATTTACATCTAATAAATCATAATTAAATGTTAAATGGTAAATATAAATAAATTTGAGCTTTATGATATTTTTTAATTATTACGTATATTTTATGAAATATATGTCATGGATTATAGTCTTTCAACTTGGTTTCTTAGTGTGTTAAAAACTAAAATTTTGTGATGGAGAAGAAAAATAAAATATAATTGTTTTTTTACATCTATTATAGCCTATTGTGCTTGTATCATAGAGATAAAATAACCTAAAACTTTGTGATGGTGAAGAAATATATTGAACATTTTTAGATGCAATATACCATAAGGTAATGTGAATACGATGAGTATGAATAATATTGAGCTTGTTTATTTAAGTTTAACTATTATGATTAAGTATAAATTATTGGTCATTTATTTACAGTACTTATATTACATATATTTTACTACAATACAATGTGAATATTGTGAATACAAAGAAAATTGAACTTGAATATTTAACTTTAGTGATTACCCATATATATATATATATATATATATATATATATATATATATATATAATTTATTTGTCATTGATTTATAGTCTTTTAAATTTGTGGCTTAGTAACGAAGAAAAACGAAATTTGGTGACGGAGAAGAAACAAATTGAATATATTTACATCTAATAAATCATAATTAAATGTTAAATGGTAAATATAAATAAATTTGAGCTTTAAGATATTTTTTAATTATTACGTTTTTTTTAGAAATATATGTCATGGATTATAGTCTTTCAACTTGGTTTCTTAGTGTGTTAAAAACTAAAAATTTTTGATGGAGAAGAAAAATAAAATATAATTGTTTTTTTACATCTATTATAACCTATTGTGCTTGTATCATAGAGATAAAATAACCTAAAACTTTGTGATGGTGAAGAAATATATTGAACATTTTTAGATGCAATATACCATAAGGTAATGTGAATACGATGAGTATGAATAATATTGAGCTTGTTTATTTAAGTTTAACTATTATGATTAAGTATAAATTATTGGTCATTTATTTACAGTACTTATATTACATATATTATACTACAATACAAAGTGAATATTGTGAATACAAAGAAAATTGAACTTGAATATTTAACTTTAGTGATTACCCATATATATATAATTTATTTGTCATTGATTTATAGTCTTTTAAATTTGTGGCTTAGTAACGAAGAAAAACGAAATTTGGTGACGGAGAAGAAACAAATTGAATATATTTACATCTAATAAATCATAATTAAATGTTAAATGGTAAATATAAATAAATTTGAGCTTTATGATATTTTTTAATTATTACGTATATTTTATGAAATATATGTCATGGATTATAGTCTTTCAACTTTGTTTCTTAGTGTGTTAAAAACTAAAATTTTGTGATGGAGAAGAAAAATAAAATATAATTGTTTTTTTACATCTATTATAGCCTATTGTGCTTGTACCATAGAGATAAAATAACCTAAAACTTTGTGATGGTGAAGAAATATATTGAACATTTTTAGATGCAATATACCATAAGGTAATGTGAATACGATGAGTATGAATAATATTGAGCTTGTTTATTTAAGTTTAACTATTATGATTAAGTATAAATTATTGGTCATTTATTTACAGTACTTATATTACATATATTATACTACAATACAAAGTGAATATTGTGAATACAAAGAAAATTGAACTTGAATATTTAACTTTAGTGATTACCCATATATATATATATATAATTTATTTGTCATTGATTTATAGTCTTTTAAATTTGTGGCTTAGTAACGAAGAAAAACGAAATTTGGTGACGGAGAAGAAACAAATTGAATATATTTACATCTAATAAATCATAATTAAATGTTAAATGGTAAATATAAATAAATTTGAGCTTTATGATATTTTTTAATTATTACGTATATTTTATGAAATATATGTCATGGATTATAGTCTTTCAACTTGGTTTCTTAGTGTGTTAAAAACTAAAATTTTGTGATGGAGAAGAAAAATAAAATATAATTGTTTTTTTACATCTATTATAGCCTATTGTGCTTGTACCATAGAGATAAAATAACCTAAAACTTTGTGATGGTGAAGAAATATATTGAACATTTTTAGATGCAATATACCATAAGGTAATGTGAATACGATGAGTATGAATAATATTGAGCTTGTTTATTTAAGTTTAACTATTATGATTAAGTATAAATTATTGGTCATTTATTTACAGTACTTAGATTACATATATTATACTACAATACAAAGTGAATATTGTGAATACAAAGAAAATTGAACTTGAATATTTAACTTTAGTGATTACCCATATATATATATATATATATATAATTTAATTGTCATTGATTTATAGTCTTTTAAATTTGTGGCTTAGTAACGAAGAAAAACGAAATTTGGTGACGGAGAAGAAACAAATTGAATATATTTACATCTAATAAATCATAATTAAATGTTAAATGGTAAATATAAATAAATTTGAGCTTTATGATATTTTTTAATTATTACGTATATTTTATGAAATATATGTCATGGATTATAGTCTTTCAACTTGGTTTCTTAGTGTGTTAAAAACTAAAATTTTGTGATGGAGAAGAAAAATAAAATATAATTGATTTTTTACATCTATTATAGCCTATTGTGCTTGTACCATAGAGATAAAATAACCTAAAACTTTGTGATGGTGAAGAAATATATTGAACATTTTTAGATGCAATATACCATAAGGTAATGTGAATACGATGAGTATGAATAATATTGAGCTTGTTTATTTAAGTTTAACTATTATGATTAAGTATAAATTATAGGTCATTTATTTACAGTACTTATATTACATATATTATACTACAATACAAAGTGAATATTGTGAATACAAAGAAAATTGAACTTGAATATTTAACTTTAGTGATTACCCATATATATATATATATAATTTATTTGTCATTGATTTATAGTCTTTTAAATTTGTGGCTTAGTAACGAAGAAAAAGGAAATTTGGTGACGGAGAAGAAACAAATTGAATATATTTACATCTAATAAATCATAATTAAATGTTAAATGGTAAATATAAATAAATTTGAGCTTTATGATATTTTTTAATTATTACGTATATTTTATGAAATATATGTCATGGATTATAGTCTTTCAACTTGGTTTCTTAGTGTGTTAAAAACTAAAATTTTGTGATGGAGAAGAAAAATAAAATATAATTGTTTTTTTACATCTATTATAGCCTATTGTGCTTGTACCATAGAGATAAAATAACCTAAAACTTTGTGATGGTGAAGAAATATATTGAACATTTTTAGATGCAATATACCATAAGGTAATGTGAATACGATGAGTATGAATAATATTGAGCTTGTTTATTTAAGTTTAACTATTATGATTAAGTATAAATTATTGGTCATTTATTTACAGTACTTAGATTACATATATTATACTACAATACAAAGTGAATATTGTGAATACAAAGAAAATTGAACTTGAATATTTAACTTTAGTGATTACCCATATATATATATATATATATATATATATATATATATATATATATATATATATATATATATATATATATATATATATATATATATATATATATATATATATATATATATATAATTTATTTGTCATTGATTTATAGTCTTTTAAATTTGTGGCTTAGTAACGAAGAAAAACAAAATTTGGTGATGGAAAAGAAACATATTGAATATATTTACATCTAATAAACCATAATTAAATGTTAAATGGTAAATATAAATAAATTTGGGCTTTATAATATTTTGTAATTATCACCTATATTTTATGAAATATATGTCATGGACTATAGTCTTTCAACTTGGTTTCTTAGTGTGTTAAAACCTAAAATTTTGTGATGGAGAAGAAAAATAAAATATAATTGTTTTTTTACATCTATTATAGTCTATTGTGCTTGTTTCTTAGAGATAAAATAACCTAAAACTTTGTGATGGTGAAGAAAAATATTGAATATTTTTAGATGCAATATACCATAAGGTAATGTGAATACGATGAGTATAAATAATATTGAGCTTGTATATTTAAGTTTAACAATTACACATATGTATTAATTATGGAGAAGAAATTTTGAACAGTTGTGCCTTTTCATTTTCTGTTATTAATCTCCTATATAAGGAGTCATTTGACCTCAGTTTTAAGATATAGAATAACGAAAATCATACTTTCTCTCTACATTCCTGATCTGTTCTCTATTGCCAGAAGCAGATTGTTCTTCAAGAATTATCCCCACAAAGATTTCGTGAACCCAGACAAATAATAGGGTCGAAAAACTTTGTTCAGAAAGTGTACGAACACGATTCCTCGAAGATATCCAAGATTATGATACCAAATTTTCTAACACTCAGTCCCTTCATATCTCTAGAGCTTTAGAGGCTTCTCCAATGACCTCAGGTTTTGATTGTCTAAGACGCGAGCAGACATGGGATTTAACTTATTCTTTGTTCCTTTCTCTCATCCTAGGGAGGAAAACTTCGGGAGGAGTGTGGCTACCCTTTCCTTCTTCAGGATCAGGGGAAGAAGTATGACGCATGCGTTGTCGAACGCTTGTAGATTTTTAGACCTCTTCTACATCCCTTCTTGACTATGGAGCTATGGTTTTATTCGAAGCCGCCGTTTGACTAGTGTTGTTATTCATATTAGAGTCATTTAGACTTTCTTCAATCTAAGTTAGTTTCTCTGCCAAGGCCTGAGAGTTTTGTTGTTGAACCATCTTGTACATGTTGTTCAAGATTTCATTGGCTCCTTGGAGGTCTAGATTAGCCTGAGAGTTTTATATCATATATTATACTACAATACAATGTGAATATTGTGAATACAAAAAAAATTGAACTTGAATATTTAACTTTAGTGATTACCCATATATATATATATATATATATATATATATATATATATATATATATATATATATATATATATATATATATAATTTATTTGTCATTGATTTATAGTCTTTTAAATTTGTGACTTAGTAACGAAGAAAAACGAAATTTGGTTACGGAGAAGAAACAAATTGAATATATTTACATCTAATAAATCATAATTTAATGTTAAATGGTAAATATAAATAAATTTGATCTTTATGATGTTTTTTAATTATTACGTATATTTTATGAAATATATGTCATGGATTATAGTCTTTCAACTTGGTTTCTTAGTGTGTTAAAAACTAAAATTTTGTGATGGAGAAGAAAAATAATATATAATTGTTTTTTTACATCTATTATAGTCTATTGTGCTTGTATCTTAGAGATAAAATAACCTAAAACTTTGTGATGGTGAAGAAATATATTGAACATTTTTAGATGCAATATACCATAAGGTAATGTCAATACGATGAGTATGAATAATATTGAGCTTGTTTATTTAAGTTTAACTATTATGATTAAGTATAAATTATGGGCCATTTATTTACAGTACTTATATTACATATATTATACTATAATACAATGTGAATATTGTGAATACAAAGAACATTGAACTTGAATATTTAACTTTAGTGATTACCCATATATATATATATATAATTTATTTGTCATTGATTTATAGTCTTTTAAATTTGTGGCTTAGTAACGAAGAAAAACGAAATTTGGGGATGGAAAAGAAACATATAGAATATATTTACATCTAATAAACCATAATTAAATGTTAAATGGTAAATATAAATAAATTTGAGCTTTATAATATTTTTTAATTATTACCTATATTTTATGAAATATATGTCATGGACTATAGTCTTTCAACTTGGTTTCTTAGTGTGTTAAAACCTAAAATTTGGTGATGGAGAAGAAAAATACAATATAATTGTTTTTTTACATCTATTATAGTCTATTGTGCTTGTTTCTTAGAGATAAAATAACCTAAAACTTTGTGATGGTGAAGAAAAATATTGAATATTTTTAAATGCAATATACCGTAAGGTAATGAGAATACAATGAGTATAAATAATATTGAGCTTGTATATTTAAGTTTAACAATTACGCATATGTATTAATTATGGAGAAGAAATTTTGAACAGTTGTGCCTTTTCATTTTCTGTTATTAATCTCCTATATAAGGAGTTATTTGACCTCAGTTTTAAGATATAGAATAATGAAAATCATACTTTCTCTCTACATTCCTGATCTGTTCTCTATTGCCAGAAGCAGATTGTTCTTCAAGAATTATCCCCACAAAGATTTCGTGAACCCAGACAAATAATAGGGTCGAAATACTTTGTTCAGAAAGTGTACGAACACGATTCCTCGAAGATATCCAAGATTATCATACCAAATTTTCTAACACTCAGTCCCTTCATACCTCTAGAGCTTCAGAGGCTTCTCCAATAACCTCAGGTTTTGATTGTCTAAGACGCGAGCGGACATGGGATTTAACTTATTCTTTGTTCCTTTCTCTCATCCTAGGGAGGAAAACTTCGGGACGAGTGTGGCTACCCTTTCCTTCTTCAGGATCAGGGGAAGAAGTATGACGCATGCGTTGTCGAACGCTTGTAGATTTTTGGACCTCTTCTACATCCCTTCTTGACTATGGAGCTATGGTTTTATTCGAAGCCGCATTTTGACTAGTGTTGTTATTCATATTAGAGTCATTTAGACTTTCTTCATTCTAAGTTAGTTTCTCTGCCAAGGCCTGAGAGTTTTGTTGTTGAACCATCTTGTACATGTTGTTCAAGATTTCATTGGCTCCTTGGAGGTCTAGATTAGCCTGAGAGTTTTCTATCATATATTATACTACAATACAATGTGAATATTGTGAATACAAAAAAAATTGAACTTGAATATTTAACTTTAGTGATTACCCATATATATATAATTTATTTGTCATTGATTTATAGTCTTTTAAATTTGTGGCTTAGTAACGAAGAAAAAGGAAATTTGGTGACGGAGAAGAAACAAATTGAATATATTTACATCTAATAAATCATAATTAAATGTTAAATGGTAAATATAAATAAATTTGAGCTTTATGATATTTTTTAATTATTACGTATATTTTATGAAATATATGTCATGGATTATAGTCTTTCAACTTGGTTTCTTAGTGTGTTAAAAACTAAAATTTTGTGATGGAGAAGAAAAATAAAATATAATTGTTTTTTTACATCTATTATAGTCTATTGTGCTTGTATCTTAGAGATAAAATAACCTAAGACTTTGTGATGGTGAAGAAATATATAGAACATTTTTAGATGCAATATACCATAAGGTAATGTGAATACGTTGAGTATGAATAATATTGAGCTTGTTTATTTAAGTTTAACTATTATGATTAAGTATAAATTATGGGTCATTTATTTACAGTACTTATATTACATATATTATACTACAATACAATGTGAATATTGTGAATACAAAGAAAATTGAACTTGAATATTTAACTTTAGTGATTACCAATATATATATAATTTATTTGTTAATGATTTATAGTCTTTTAAATTTGTGGCTTAGTAACAAAGAAAAACGAAATTTGGTGATCGAAAATAAACATATTGAATATATTTACATCTAACAAACCATAATTAAATGTTAAATGGTAAATATAAATAAATTTGAGCTTTATAATATTTTTTAATTATTACCTTTATTTTATGAAATATATGTCATGGACTATAGTCTTTCAACTTGGTTTCTTAGTGTGTTAAAACCTAAAATTTTGTGATGGAGAAGAAAAATAAAATATAATTGTTTTTTTTACATCTATTATAGTCTATTGTGCTTGTTTCTTAGAGATAAAATAACCTAAAACTTTGTGATGGTGAAGAAAAATATTGAATATTTTTAGATGTAATATACCATAAGGTAATGTGAATACGATGAGTATAAAAAATATTGAGCTTGTATATTTAAGTTTAACAATTACGCATATGTATTAATTATGGAGAAGAAATTTTGAACAGTTGTGCCTTTTCATATTCTGTTATTAATCTCCTATATAAGGAGTCATTTGACCTCAGTTTTAAGATATAGAATAACGAAAATCATACTTTCTCTCTACATTCCTGATCTGTTCTCTATTGCTAGAAGCAGATTGTTCTTCAAGAATTATCCCCACAAAGATTTCGTGAACCCAGACAAATAATAGGGTCGAAATACTTTGTTCAGAATGTGTACGAACACGATTCCTCGAAGATATCCAAGATTATCATACCAAATTTTCTAACACTCAGTCCCTTCATACCTCTAGAGCTTTAGAGGCTTCTCCAATGACCTCAGGTTTTGATTGTCTAAGACGCGAGCGGACATGGGATTTAACTTATTCTTTGTTCCTTTCTCTCATCCTAGGGAGGAAAGCTTCAGGAGGAGTGTGGCTACCCTTTCCTTCTTCAGGATCAGGGGAAGAAGTATGACGCATGCGTTGTCGAACGCTTGTAGATTTTTGGACCTCTTCTACATCCCTTCTTGACTATGGAGCTATGGTTTTATTCGAAGCCGCCTTTTGACTAGTGTTGTTATTCATATTAGAGTCATTTAGACTTTCTTCAATCTAAGTTAGTTTCTCTGCCAAGGCCTGGGAGTTTTGTTGTTGAACCATCTTGTACATGTTGTTCAAGATTTCATTGGCTCCTTGGAGGTCTAGATTAGCCTGAGAGTTTTATATCATATATTATACTACAATACAATGTGAATATTGTGAATACAAAAAAAAATTGAACTTGAATATTTAACTTTAGTGATTACCCATATATATATATATATATATATATATATATATATATATATATATATATATATATATATATATATATATAATTTATTTGTCATTGATTTATAGTCTTTTAAATTTGTGGCTTAGTAACGAAGAAAAAGGAAATTTGGTGACGGAGAAGAAACAAATTGAATATATTTACATCTAATAAATCATAATTAAATGTTAAATGGTAAATATAAATAAATTTGAGCTTTATGATATTTTTTAATTATTACGTATATTTTATGAAATATATGTCATGGATTATAGTCTTTCAACTTGGTTTCTTAGTGTGTTAAAAACTAAAATTTTGTGATGGAGAAGAAAAATAAAATATAATTGTTTTTTTTACATCTATTATATTCTATTGTGCCTGTATCTTAGAGATAAAATAACCTAAAACTTTGTGATGGTGAAGAAATATATTGAACATTTTTAGATGCAATATACCATAAGATAATGTGAATACGATGAGTATGAATAATATTGAGCTTGTTTATTTAAGTTTAACTATTATGATTAAGTATAAATTATGGGTCATTTATTTACAGTACTTATATTACATATATTATACTACAATACAATGTGAATATTGTGAATACAAAGAAAATTGAACTTGAATATTTAACTTTAGTGATTACCCATATATATATATATATATATATATATATATATATATATATATATATATATATATATATATATATATATATATATATATATATATATATATATATATATATATATATATATATATATATATATATATATATATATATATATATATATATATATATATATATATATATATATATATATATATATATATATATATATATATATATATATATATATATATATATATATATATATATATATATATATATATATATATATATATAAAATTTAATTGTCATTGATTTATAGTCTTTTAAATTTGTGGCTTAGTAACGAAGAAAAACAAAATTTGGTGATGGAAAAGAAACATATTGAATATATTTACATCTAATAAACCATAATTAAATGTTAAATTGTAAATATAAATAAATTTGAGCTTTATAATATTTTTTAATTATTACCTATATTTTATGAAATATATGTCATGGACTATAGTCTTTCAACTTGGTTTCTTAGTGTGTTAAAACCTAAAATTTTGTGATGGAGAAGAAAAATAAAATATAATTGTTTTTTTACATCTATTATAGTCTATTGTGCTTGTTTCTTAGAGATAAAATAACCTAAAACTTTGTGATGGTGAAGAAAAATATTGAATATTTTTAGATGCAATATACCATAAGGTAATGTGAATACGATGAGTATAAATAATATTGAGCTTGTATATTTAAGTTTAACAATTACGCATATGTATTAATTATGGAGAAGAAATTTTGAACAGTTGTGCCTTTTCATTTTCTGTTATTAATCTCCTATATAAGGAGTCATTTGACCTTAGTTTTAAGATATAGAATAACGAAAATCATACTTTCTCTCTACCTTCCTGATCTATTCTCTATTGCCAGAAGCAGATTGTTCTTCAAGAATTATCCCCACAAAGATTTCGTGAAACCAGACAAATAATAGGGTCGAAATACTTTGTTCAGAAAGTGTACAAACACGATTCCTCGAAGATATCCAAGATTATCATACCAAATTTTCTAACACTCAGTCCCTTCATACCTCTAGAGCTTTAGAGGCTTCTCAAATGACCTCAGGTTTTGATTGTCTAAGACGCGAGCGGACATGGGATTTAACTTATTCTTTGTTCCTTTCTCTCATCCTAGGGAGGAAAACTTCAGGAGGAGTGTGGCTACCCTTTCCTTCTTCAGGATCAGGGGAAGAAGTATGACGCATGCGTTCTCGAACGCTTGTATATTTTTGGACCTATTCTACATCCCTTCTTGACTATGGAGCTATGGTTTTATTCGAAGCCGACTTTTGACTAGTGTTGTTATTCATATTAGAGTCATTTAAACTTTCTTCAATCTAAGTTAGTTTCTCTGCCAAGGCCTGAGAGTTTTGTTGTTGAACCATCTTGTACATGTTGTTCAAGATTTCATTGGCTCCTTGGAGGTCTAGATTAGCCTGAGAGTTTTATATCATATATTATACTACAATACAATGTGAATATTGTGGATACAAAAAAAAATTGAACTTGAATATTTAACTTTAGTGATTACCCATATATATATATATATAATTTATTTGTCATTGATTTATAGTCTTTTAAATTTGTGTCTTAGTAACGAAGAAAAACAAAATTTGGTGATGGAAAAGAAACATATTGAATATATTTACATCTAATAAACCATAATTAAATGTTAAATGGTAAATATAAATAAATTTGAGCTTTATAATATTTTTTAATTATTACCTATATTTTATGAAATATATGTCATGGACTATAGTCTTTCAACTTGGTTTCTTAGTGTGTTAAAACCTAAAATTTTGTGATGGTGAAGAAAAATAAAATATAATTGTTTTTTTACATGTATTATAGTCTATTGTGCTTGTTTCTTAGAGATAAAATAACCTAAAACTTTGTGATGGTGAAGAGAAATATTGAATATTTTTAGATGCAATATACCATAAGGTAATGTGAATACGATGAGTATAAATAATATTGAGCTTGTATATTTAAGTTTAACAATTACCCATATGTATTAATTATGGAGAAGAAATTTTGAACAGTTGTGCCTTTTCATTTTCTGTTATAATCTCCTGTATAAGGAGTCATTTGACCTTAGTTTTAAGATATAGAATAACGAAAATCATACTTTCTCTCTACATTCCTGATCTGTTCTCTATTGTCAGAAGCAGATTGTTCTTCAAGAATTATCCCCACAAAGATTTCGTGAACCCAGACAAATAATAGGGTCGAAATACTTTGTTCAGAAAGTGTGCGAACACGATTCCTCGAAGATATCCAAGATTATCATACCAAATTTTCTAACACTCAGTCCCTTCATACCTCTAGAGCTTTAGAGACTTCTCCAATGACCTCAGGTTTTGATTGTCTAAGACGCGAGCGGACATGGGATTTAACTTATTCTTTGTTCCTTTCTCTCATCCTAGGGAGGAAAACTTCGGGAGGAGTGTGGCTACCGTTTCCTTCTTCAGGATCAGGGGAAGAAGTATGACGCATGCGTTGTCGAACACTTGTAAATTTTTGGACCTCTTCTACATCCCTTCTTGACTATGGAGCTATGGTTTTATTCGAAGCCGCCTTTTGACTAGTGTTGTTATTCATATTAGAGTCATTTAGACTTTCTTCAATCTAAGTTAGTTTCTCTGCCAAGGCCTGAGAGTTTTGTTGTTGAACCATCTTGTACATGTTGTTCAAGATTTCATTGGCTCCTTGGAGGTCTAGATTAGCCTGAAAGTTTTATATCATATATTATACTACAATACAATGTGAATATTGTGAATACAAAAAAAATTGAACTTGAATATTTAACTTTAGTGATTACCCATATATATATATAATTTATTTGTCATTGATTTATAGTCTTTTAAATTTGTGGCTTAGTAACGAAGAAAAATGAAATTTGGTGACGGAGAAGAAACAAATTGAATATATTTACATCTAATAAATCATAATTAAATGTTAAATGGTAAATATAAATAAATTTGAGCTTTATGATATTTTTTAATTATTACGTATATTTTATGAAATATATTTCATGGATTATAGTCTTTCAACTTGGTTTCTTAGTGTGTTAAAAACTAAAATTTTGTGATGGAGAAGAAAAAGAAAATATAATTGTTATTTTACATGTATTATAGTCTATTGTGCTTGTATCTTAGAGATAAAATAACGTAAAACTTTGTGATGGTGAACAAATATATTGAACATTTTTAGATGCAATATACCATAAGGTAATGTGAATACGATGATTATGAATAATATTGAGCTTGTTTATTTAAGTTTAACTATTATGATTAAGTATAAATTATGGGTCATTTATTTACAGTACTTATATTACATATATTATACTACAATACAATGTGAATATTATGAATACAAAGAAAATTGAACTTGAATATTTAACTTTAGTGGTTACCCATATATATATATATATATATATATATATATATATATATATATATATATATATATATATATATATATGATTTATTGTCATTGATTTATAGTCTTTTAAATTTGTGGCTTAGTAACGAAGAAAAACGAAATTTGGTGATGGAAAAGAAACATATTGAATATATTTACATCTAATAAACCATAATTAAATGTTAAATGGTAAATATAAATAAATTTGAGCTTTATAATATTTTTTAATTATTACCTATATTTAATGAAATATATGTCATGGACTATATAGTCTTTCAACTTGGTTTCTTAGTGTGTTAAAACCTAAAATTTTGTGATGGAGAAGAAAAATAAAATATAATTGTTTTTTTACATCTATTATAGTCTATTGTGCTTGTTTCTTAGAGATAAAATAACCTAAAACTTTGTGATGGTGAAGAAAAATATTGAATATTTTTAGATGCAATATACCATAAGGTAATGTGAATACGATGAGTATGAATAATATTGAGCTTAAATATTTAAGTTTAACAATTACGCATATGTATTAATTATGGAGAAGAAATTTTGAACAGTTGTGCCTTTTCATTTTCTGTTATTAATCTCATATATAAGGAGTCATTTGACCTTAGTTTTAAGATATAGAATAACGAAAATCATACTTTCTCTCTACATTCCTGATCTGTTCTCTATTGCCAGAAGCAGATTGTTCTTCAAGAATTATCCCCACAAAGATTTCGTGAACCCAGACAAATAATAGGGTCGAAATACTTTGTTCAGAAAGTGTGCGAACACGATTCCTCGAAGATATCCAAGATTATCATACCAAATTTTCTAACACTCAGTCCCTTCATACCTATAGAGCTTTAGAGACTTCTCAAATGACCTCAGGTTTTGATTGTCTAAGACGCGAGCGGACATGGGATTTAACTTATTCTTTGTTCCTTTCTCTCATCCTAGGGAGGAAAACTTCGGGAGGAGTGTGGCTACCCTTTCCTTCTTCAGGATCAGGGGAAGAAGTATGACGCATGCGTTGTCGAACACTTGTAAATTTTTGGACCTCTTCTACATCCCTTCTTGACTATGGAGCTATGGTTTTATTCGAAGCCGCCTTTTGACTAGTGTTGTTATTCATATTAGAGTCATTTAGACTTTCTTCAATCTAAGTTAGTTTCTCTGCCAAGGCCTGAGAGTTTTGTTGTTGAACCATCTTGTACATGTTGTTCAAGATTTCATTGGCTCCTTGGAGGTCTAGATTAGCCTGAGAGTTTTATATCATATATTATACTACAATACAATGTGAATATTGTGAATACAAAAAAAATTGAACTTGAATATTTAACTTTAGTGATTACCCATATATATATAATTTATTTGTCATTGATTTATATTCTTTTAAATTTGTGGCTTAGTAACGAAGAAAAATGAAATTTGGTGACGGAGAAGAAACAAATTGAATATATTTACATCTAATAAATCATAATTAAATGTTAAATGGTAAATATAAATAAATTTGAGCTTTATGATATTTTTTAATTATTACGTATATTTTATGAAATATATGTCATGGATTATAGTCTTTCAACTTGGTTTCTTAGTGTGTTAAAAACTAAAATTTTGTGATGGAGAAGAAAAAGAAAATATAATTGTTTTTTTACATCTATTATAGTCTATTGTGCTTGTATCTTAGAGATAAAATAACCTAAAACTTTGTGATGGTGAACAAATATATTGAACATTTTTAGATGCAATATACCATAAGGTAATGTGAATACGATGAGTATGAATAATATTGAGCTTGTTTATTTCAGTTTAACTATTATGATTAAGTATAAATTATGGGTCATTTATTTACAGTACTTATATTACATATATTATACAACAATACAATGTGAATATTATGAATACAAAGAAAATTGAACTTGAATATTTAACTTTAGTGATTACCCATATATATATATATATATATATATATATATATATATATATATATATATATATATATATATATATATATATATATATATATATATATATATATATATATATATATATATATATATATATATATATATATATATATATATATATATATATATATATATATATATATATATATATATATATATATATATATATATATATATATATATATATATATAATTTATTTGTCATTGATTTATAGTCTTTTAAATTTGTGGCTTAGTAACGAAGAAAAACGAAATTTGGTGATGGAAAAGAAACATATTGAATATATTTACATCTAATAAACCATAATTAAATGTTAAATGGTAAATAAAAATAAATTTGAGCTTTATAATATTTTTTAATTATTACCTATATTTAATTAAATATATGTCATGGACTATAGTCTTTCAACTTGGTTTCTTAGTGTGTTAAAACCTAAAATTTTGTGATGGAGAAGAAAAATAAAATATAATTGTTTTTTTACATCTATTATAGTCTATTGTGCTTGTTTCTTAGAGATAAAATAACCTAAAACTTTGTGATGGTGAAGAAAAATATTGAATATTTTTATATGCAATATACCATAAGGTAATGTGAATACGATGAGTATAAATAATATTGAGCTTGTATATTTAAGTTTAACAATTACGCATATGTATTAGTTATGGAGAAGAAATTTTGAACAGTTGTGCCTTTTCATTTTCTGTTATTAATCTCCTATATAAGGAGTCATTTGACCTTAGTTTTAAGATATAGAATAACGAAAATCATACTTTCTCTCTACATTCCTGATCTGTTCTCTATTGCCAGAAGCAGATTGTTCTTCAAGAATTATCCCCACAAAGATTTCGTGAACCCAGACAAATAATAGGGTCGAAATACTTTGTTCCGAAAGTGTACGAACACGATTCCTCGAAGATATCCAAGATTATCATACCAAATTTTCTAACACTCAGTCCCTTCATACCTCTAGAGCTTTAGAGACTTCTCCAATGACCTCAGGTTTTGATTGTCTAAGACGCAAGCGGACATGGGATTTAACTTATTCTTTGTTCCTTTCTCTCATCCTAGGGAGGAAAACTTCGGGAGGAGTGTGGCTACCCTTTCCTTCTTCAGGATCAGGGGAAGAAGTATGACGCATGCGTTGTCGAACACTTGTAGATTTTTGGACCTCTTCTACATCCCTTCTTTACTATGGAGCTATGGTTTTATTCGAAGCCGCCTTTTGACTAGTGTTGTTATTCATATTAGAGTCATTTAGACTTTCTTCAATCTAAGTTAGTTTCTCTGCCAAGGCCTGAGAGTTTTGTTGTTGAACCATCTTGTACATGTTGTTCAAGATTTCATTGGCTCCTTGGAGGTCTAGATTAGCCTGAGAGTTTTATATCATATATTATACTACAATACAATGTGAATATTGTGAATACAAAAAAAATTGAACTTGAATATTTAACTTTAGTGATTACCCATATATATAATTTATTTGTCATTGATTTATAGTCTTTTAAATTTGTGGCTTAGTAACTAAGAAAAACGAAATTTGGTGACGGAGAAGAAACAAATTGAATATATTTACATCTAATAAATCATAATTAAATGTTAAATGGTAAATATAAATAAATTTGAGCTTTATGATATTTTTTAATTATTACGTATATTTTATGAAATATATGTCATGGATTATAGTCTTTCAACTTGGTTTCTTAGTGTGTTAAAAACTAAAATTTTGTGATGGAGAAGAAAAAGAAAATATAATTGTTTTTTTACATCTATTATAGTCTATTGTGCTTGTATCTTAGAGATAAAATAACCTAAAACTCTGTGATGGTGAACAAATATATTGAACATTTTTAGATGCAATATACCATAAGGTAATGTGAATACGATGAGTATGAATAATATTGAGCTTGTTTATATAAGTTTAACTATTATGATTAAGTATAAAATATGGGTCATTTATTTACAGTACTTATATTACATATATTATACTACAATACAATGTGAATATTGTGAATACAAAGAAAATTGAACTTGAATATTTAACTTTAGTGATTACCCATATATATATATATATATATATATATATATATATATATATATATATATATATATATATATATATATATATATATATATATATATATATATATATATATATATATATATATATATATATATATATATATATATAATTTATTTGTCATTGATTTATAGTCTTTTAAATTTGTGGCTTAGTAACGAAGAAAAACGAAATTTGGTGATGGAAAAGAAACATATTGAATATATTTACATCTAATAAACCATAATTAAATGTTAAATGGTAAATATAAATAAATTTGAGCTTTATAATATTTTTTAATTATTACCTATATTTTATGAAATATATGTCATGGACAATAGTCTTTCAACTTGGTTTCTTAGTGTGTTAAAACCTAAAATTTTGTGATGGAGAAGAAAAATAAAATATAATTGTTTTTTTACATCTATTATAGTCTATTGTGCTTGTTTCTTAGAGATAAAATAACCTAAAACTTTGTGATGGTGAAGAAAAATATTGAATATTTTAGATGCAATATACCATAAGGTAATGTGAATACGATGAGTATAAATAATATTGAGCTTGTATATTTAAGTTTAACAATTACGCATATGTATTAATTATGGAGAAGAAATTTTGAACAGTTGTGCCTTTTCATTTTCTGTTATTAATCTCCTATATAAGGAGTCATTTGACCTTAGTTTTAAGATATAGAATAACGAAAATCATACTTTCTCTCTACATTCCTGATCTGTTCTCTATTGCCAGAAGCAGATTGTTCTTCAAGAATTATCCCCACAAAGATTTCGTGAACCCAGACAAATAATAGGGTCGAAATACTTTGTTCAGAAAGTGTACGAACACGATTCCTCGAAGATATCCAAGATTATCATACCAAATTTTCTAACACTCAGTCCCTTCATACCTCTAGAGCTTTAGAGGCTTCTCCAATGACCTCAGGTTTTGATTGTCTAAGACGCGAGCGGACATGGGATTTAACTTATTCTTTGTTCCTTTATCTCACCCTAGGGAGGAAAACTTTGGGAGGAGTTTGGCTACCCTTTCCTTCTTCAGGATCAGGGGAAGAAGTATGACGCATGCGTTGTCGAACGCTTGTAGATTTTTGGACCTCTTCTACATCCCGTCTTTACTATGGAGCTATGGTTTTATTCGAAGCTGCCTTTTGACTAGTGTTGTTCTTCATATTAGAGTCATTTAGACTTTCTTCAATCTAAGTTAGTTTCTATGCCAAGGCCTGAGAGTTTTGTTGTTGAACCATCTTGTACATGTTGTTCAAGATTTCATTGGCTCCTTGGAGGTCTAGATTAGCCTGAGAGTTTTATATCATATATTATACTACAATACAATGTGAATATTGTGAATACAAAAAAAATTGAACTTGAATATTTAACTTTAGTGATTACCCATATATATATATAATTTATTTGTCATTGATTTATAGTCTTTTAAATTTGTGGCTTAGTAACGAAGAAAAACGAAATTTGGTGACGGAGAAGAAACAAATTGAATATATTTACATCTAATAAATCATAATTAAATGGTAAATAGTAAATATAAATAAATTTGAGCTTTATGATATTTTTTAATTATTACGTATATTTTATGAAATATATGTCATGGATTATAGTCTTTCAACTTGGTTTCTTAGTGTGTTAAAAACTAAAATTTTGTGATGGAGAAGAAAAATAAAATATAATTGTTTTTTTACATCTATTATAGTGTATTGTGCTTGTATCTTAGAGATAAAATAACCTAAAACTTTGTGACGGTGAAGAAATATATTGAACATTTTTAGATGCAATATACCATAAGGTAATGTGAATACGATGAGTATGAATAATATTGAGCTTGTTTATTTAAGTTTAACTATTATGATTAAGTATAAATTATGGGTCATTTATTTACAGTACTTATATTACATATATTATACTACAATACAATGTGAATATTGTGAATACAAAGAAAATTGAACTGGAATATTTAACTTTAGTGATTACCCATATATATATATAATTTATTTGTCATTGATTTATAGTCTTTTAAATTTGTGGCTTAGTAACGAAGAAAAACGAAATTTGGTGATGGAAAAGAAACATATTGAATATATTTACATCTAATAAACCATAATTAAATGTTAAATGGTAAATATAAATAAATTTGAGCTTTATAATATTTTTTAATTATTACCTATATTTAATGAAAGATATGTCATGGACTATAGTCTTTCAACTTGGTTTCTTAGTGTGTTAAAACCTAAAATTTTGTGATGGAGAAGAAAAATAAAATATAATTGTTTTTTTACATCTATTATAGTTTATTGTGCTTGTTTCTTAGAGATAAAATAACCTAAAACTTTGTGATGGTGAAGAAAAATATTGAATATGTTTAGATGCAATATACCATATGGTAATGTGAATACGATGAGTATAAATAATATTGAGCTTGTATATTTAAGTTTAACAATTACGCATATGTATTAATTATGGAGAAGAAATTTTGAACAGTTGTGCCTTTTCATTTTCTGTTATTAATCTCCTATATAAGGAGTCATTTGACCTTAGTTTTAAGATATAGAATAACGAAAATCATACTTTCTCTCTACATTCGTTATCTGTTCTCTATTGCCAGAAGCAAATTGTTCTTCAAGAATTATACCCACAAAGATTTCGTGAACCCAGCCAAATAATAGGGTCGAAATACTTTGTTCAGAAAGTGTACGAACACGATTCCTCGAAGATATCCAAGATTATCATACCAAATTTTCTAACACTCAGTCCCTTCATACCTCTAGAGCTTTAGAGGCTTCTCCAAAGACCTCAGGTTTTGATTGTCTAACACGCGAGCGGACATGGGATTTAACTTATTCTTTGTTCCATTCTCTCATCCTAGGGAGGAAAATTTCAGGAGGAGTGTGGCTACCCTATCCTTCTTTAGGATCAGGGGAAGAAGTATGACGCATGCGTTGTCGAACACTTGTAGATTTTTGGACCTCTTCTACATCCCTTCTTGACTATGGAGCTATGGTTTTATTCGAAGCCGCCTTTTGACTAGTGTTGTTATTCATATTAGAGTCATTTAGACTTTCTTCAATCTAAGTTAGTTTCTCTGCCAAGGCCAGAGAGTTTTGTTGTTGAACCATCTTGTACATGTTGCTCAAGATTTCATTGGCTCCTTGGAGGTATAGATTAGCCTGAGAGTTTTATATCATATATTATACTACAATACAATGTGAATATTGTGAATACAAAAAAAATTGAACTTAAATATTTAACTTTAGTGATTACTCATATATATTTAATTTATTTGTCAT
This sequence comes from Lathyrus sativus, assembly GCA_963859935.3. Classification (NCBI taxonomy): domain Eukaryota; kingdom Viridiplantae; phylum Streptophyta; class Magnoliopsida; order Fabales; family Fabaceae; genus Lathyrus; species Lathyrus sativus. The sequence continues at coordinate 13,598,418 of OZ012738.1, read as the reverse complement.
TGATTTATAGTCTTTTAAATTTGTGGCTTAATAACGAAGAAAAACGAAATTTGGTGACGGAGAAGAAACAAATTGAATATATTTACATCTAATAAATCATAATTAAATGTTAAATGGTAAATATAAATAAATTTGAGCTTTATGATATTTTTTAATTATTACGTATATTTTATGAAATATATGTCATGGATTATAGTCTTTCAACTTGGTTTCTTAGTGTGTTGAAAACTAAAATTTTGTGATGGAGAAGAAAAATAAAATATAATTGTTTTTTTTACATCTATTATAGTGTATTGTGCTTGTATCTTAGAGATAAAATAACCTAAAACTTTGTGATGGTGAAGAAATATATTGAACATTTTTAGATGCAATATACCCTAAGGTAATGTGAATACGATGAGTATGAATAATATTGAGCTTGTTTATTTAAGTTTAACTATTATGATTAAGTATAAATTATGGGTCATTTATTTACAGTACTTATATTACATATATTATACTACAATACAATGTGAATATTGTGAATACAAAGAAAATTGAACTTGAATATTTAACTGTAGTGATTACCCATATATATATATATATATATATATATATATATATATATATATATATATATATATATATATATATATATATATATATATATATATATATATATATATATATATATATATATATATATATATATATATATATATATATATATATATATATAATTTATTTGTCATTGTTTTATAGTCTTTTAAATTTGTGGCTTAGTAACGAAGAAAAACGAAATTTAGTGATGGAAAAGAAACATATTGAATATATTTACATCTAATAAACCATAATTAAATGTTAAATGGTAAATATAAATAAATTTCAGCTTTATAATATTTTTTAATTATTACCTATATTTTATGAAATATATGTCATGGACTATAGTCTTTCAACTTGGTTTCTTAGTGTGTTAAAACCTAAAATTTGGTGATGGAGAAGAAAAATAAAATATAATTGTTTTTTTACATCTATTATAGTCTATTGTGCTTGTTTCTTAGAGATAAAATAACCTAAAACTTTGTGATGGTGAAGAAAAATATTGAATATTTTTAGATGCAATATACCATAAGGTAATGTGAATACGATGAGTATAAATAATATTGAGCTTGTATATTTAAGTTTAACAATTACGCATATGTATTAATTATGGAGAAGAAATTTTGAACAGTTGTGCCTTTTCATTTTCTGTTATTAATCTCCTATATAAGGAGTCATTTGACCTCAGTTTTAAGATATAGAATAACGAAAATCATACTTTCTCTCTACATTCCTGATCTGTTCTCTATTGCCAGAAGCAGATTGTTCTTCAAGAATTATCCCCACAAATATTTCGTGAACCCAGACAAATAATAGGGTCGAAATACTTTGTTCAGAAAGTGTGCGAACACGATTCCTCGAAGATATCCAAGATTATCATACCAAATTTTCTAACACTCAGTCCCTTCATACCTCTAGAGCTTTAGAGGCTTCTCCAATGACCTCAGGTTTTGATTGTCTAAGACGCGAGCGGACATGGGATTTAACTTATTCTTTGTTCCTTTATCTCATCCTAGGGAGGAAAACTTCGGGAGGAGTTTGGCTACCCTTTCCTTCTTCAGGATCAGGGAAGAAGTATGACGCATGCGTTGTCGAACGCTTGTAGATTTTTGGACCTCTTCTACATCCCTTCTTGACTATGGAGCTATGGTTTTATTCGAAGCCGCCTTTTGACTAGTGTTGTTATTCATATTAGAGTCATTTAGACTTTCTTCAATCTAAGTTAGTTTCTCTGCCAAGGCCTGAGAGTTTTGTTGTTGAACCATCTTGTACATGTTTTTCAAGATTTCATTGGCTCCTTGGAGGTCTAGATTAGCCTGAGAGTTTTATATCATATATTATACTACAATACAATGTGAATATTGTTAATACAAAAAAAATTGAACTTGAATATTTAACTTTAGTGATTACCCATATATATATATATATATATATATATATATATATATATATATATATATATATATATATATATATATATATATATATATATATATATATATATATATATATAATTTATTTCTCATTGATTTATAGTCTTTTAAATTTGTGGCTTGGTAACGAAGAAAAACGAAATTTGGTGACGGAGAAGAAACAAATTGAATATATTTACATCTAATAAATCATAATTAAATGTTAAATGGTAAATATAAATAAATTTGAGCTTTATGATATTTTTTAATTATTACGTATATTTTATGAAATATATGTCATGGATTATACTCTTTCTACTTGGTTTCTTAGTGTGTTAAAAACTAAAATTTTGTGATGGAGAAGAAAAATAAAATATAATTGTTTTTTTACATCTATTATATTCTATTGTGCCTGTATCTTAGAGATAAAATAACCTAAAACTTTGTGATGGTGAAGAAATATATTGAACATTTTTAGATGCAATATACCATAAAGTAATGTGAATACGATGAGTATGAATAATATTGAGCTTGTTTATTTAAGTTTAACTATTATGATTAAGTATAAATTATGGGTCATTTATTTACAGTACTTATATTACATATATTATACTACAATATAATGTGAATATTGTGAATACAAAGAAAATTGAACTTGAATATTTAACTTTAGTGATTACCCATATATATATATATATAATTTATTTGTCATTGATTTATAGTCTTTTAAATTTGTGGCTTAGTAACGAAGAAAAACGAAATTTGGTGACGGAGAAGAAACAAATTGAATATATTTACATCTAATAAATCATAATTAAATGTTAAATGGTAAATATAAATAAATTTGAGCTTTATGATATTTTTTAATTATTACGTATATTTTATGAAATATATGTCATGGATTATAGTCTTTCAACTTGGTTTCTTAGTGTGTTAAAAACTAAAATTTTGTGATGGAGAAGAAAAATAAAATATAATTGTTTTTTTACATCTATTATAGTCTATTGTGCGTGTATCTTAGAGATAAAATAACCTAAAACTTTGTGATGGTGAAGAAAAATATTGAATATTTTTAGATGCAATATACCATAAGGTAATGTGAATACGATGAGTATAAATAATATTGAGCTTGTATATTTAAGTTTAAAAATTACGCATATGTATTAATTATGGAGAAGAAATTTTGAACAGTTGTGCCTTTTCATTTTCTGTTATTAATCTCCTATATAAGGAGTCATTTGACCTCAGTTTTAAGATATAGAATAACGAAAATCATACTTTCTCTCTACATTCCTGATCTGTTCTCTATTGCCAGAAGCAGATTGTTCTTCAAGAATTATCCCCACAAAGATTTCGTGAACCCAGACAAATAATAGGGTCGAAATACTTTGTTCAGAAAGTGTGCGAACACGATTCCTCGAAGATATCCAAGATTATCATACCAAATTTTCTAACACTCAGTCCCTTCGTATCTCTAGATCTTTAGAGGCTTCTCCAATGACCTCAGGTTTTGATTGTCTAAGACACGAGCGGAAATGGGATTTAACTTATTCTTTGTTCCTTTCTCTCATCATAGGGAGGAAAACTTCGGGAGGAGTGTGGCTACCCTTTCCTTCTTCAAGATCAGGGGAAGAAGTATGACACATGCGTTGTCGAATGCGTGTAGATTTTTGGACCTCTTCAACATCCCTTCTTGACTATGGAGCTATGGTTTTATTCGAATCCTCCTTTCGACTAGT